>CAMZMU010000083.1:26823715-26931174 GCA_947311845.1 Poa pratensis
TGGAATATGAATCCAACAATATAGTTATAGTCATATAAAATATAACTTCTAAGTTAAGTTTAACTGAAAGTTGGAGTCGAAATCAGGAGGGGAAGGGGGGGGGGGGGGGGGGGGGGGGGTGGGGGGCTATACACAAAAGCGGAGGGGGGGACTTATTCTATATATTTGATATCTGCATATGCAATTTTTACAAACAAGCATATCCTTGACATGGCAAAAGAAGCAGATACATTATCAATGTATTAGTCGAGACGCGCATTGCGCGTGCAAAATTACTAGTATTATTAAAAAAGCAAACTTGATCGGATACATTAAATATATGTCGTACGATCTCTGATCAACGAACCAGATTCCTTCAACACATCTACGAATCGTTATTTTTGTCTTTCGCCTGAGTTAGGCCGACCGAACGCGACTGCATCTGCTTCTCCCTCTGCCTCGAGAGCAACATGCAGGGCTGCGGCTGCGCCATCCTTGCGCGTGCCCCGGCGGCCAACCTGTCCGTCCAGTCCACATGCGGCGCGGCCTCCGCCTCTCCCACGCCTCTGCTTCTCCCTCCGCCTCGAGCGCAACATGCAGCCGGCGGTGCGCCCCTTGCGAGCCATGGCAGCCGGGTTTTGGGGCGGCGTTCGCTCGCCGGTCTCCCTCCGGCGCGCCTCCCCTCGCACCGTGGGCGCAGCGCCTGCCTTGCGGAATACGGCTGCGCGTGAGGCAAGATGGACGGCGCAGGTCGGCTCCGCGGAGGACCACCGCGTCCATTGTTGTCGCGTCCGGGAGTCCAGGGGTGCCTGACGACAGCCGCGCACGAGGATGGCCTTGCGCCAGTAGGGGAGAATACTGCTGCGCGTGAGCTGCCGCCGTCCGGCAAGGTCCGCGCGGAGCACGGCGTACCGGACGTCGTACTGGTCGGCGACAAGGAGCGCCTTCCAGCGCTTGATGTGCCAGCGGGAGAGCACGGCTTTGCTGTACTCAGGCGCCCAGCTCTCCGCGAACACGCACCGCATGCCTTAGGCCGTTCGCGAGGTCGACAACGGCCGCATCCGCGCCACTCCTCCCCGTGCGAGGGCGATGATGTCGGCGCCCGTCTCCCGGAGCACCTCCTCCACGCTCCGCGGAGCCGCGTCGCGTCCAGGCCCTAGACGACGGCAGGTGTCTACTCGCCGTTTAGCTCTTTCTCCCGCTGTACAAGCGTCCTCCCCTCGATTGACGCAGAGTTCTCGAGCTGGCTTGTCGGACGACGCATGCGGTGGCCGATCTAGAGGAGAAGGTCCATGGTGAGCTGAGGCTGGGCTGAGACGTTGAAGCAGACAGCCCGAGGAGCTGGGGACCGTGCTCGGCTCTTTCCTTCCAAGGTCGTGGGCTGCTGCTGTTCTCGTCATGAATTGAGCCATCCCATGACAAGATTTCATGAGCGGCTATGATTTCTAGAGAAGGTAATCAAAGATTATTTCCTGCCGGAGGGGATAGAGAGATGCTATGCTTGGTAAGGTCAAAAGAGAAAGGCAGAGCTTTTTATATTTTTAATTAATGACCGGACCCACGTTAGATACTCTCTATGTATCAAAATATAAGATTTTGTACCTACTATTTATACACGTGTATTTAGATATGTTTTAGTGTAAAATTCACATGAACATGTACTAGGGCGGTTCTCGGCGGCGTTCTAGGGCGGCTCTGAACGGCGTTGGCATCACCAGGCCGCCGCGTGGAGGCGTGGAGCGAGGCTGCCGAAGATGATGACGCCTCCTCCGCCTCCCCGACGCAGCGGTGAGCGTCGCTCCTCCTTCAACGACCGTTGCACTTGCTCCGTCTTCATCGGTATTGGCTGCAGCACCAGCGCCTTCTTTTTTGGCAGCGCGAGTCCAGGCTCCATTCTGGGTTGCGAGGAAGTATCTTGCGGCGGCCGCGGTAGCGAAAGAGAGGTGTGTGGTGGCGGCGCCGAGGAAGGAGAAGTTGAGTAGTTGTGCAAATGGAGGGATGAAAATTTAGAGGTTTTGGCGGCTGGCGCGCCAATGTGGAGGGAGGGGAAGAATTTGGCACCCGGGCCATGTCAATGACAAGGCGGTCCCACAAGTCGGATGACTTTCCCGGCCACTGTCCGACAACCTGAACAGACCTTCAAGTTTGGAGCCCCTCTCCGGGATGTCAGACATAATTTGAGTCGGGCCGGTCACTTGAGAGTGTTGGTGTGAAATTATGAAACGTGCGTTGCACGTGCCCGTTTAGCAATGACGAATCCCTGGACAGGGATTTCACGCAAAAATAGAAGGTGAATTGTTGAAATTCGTGTTTTTTGAATTATTTTTGTACGTATGATGAAAGAACATATTTTGTGAATTTTGTCCTGTAAGCCAAAAGCTTCCCGAATGAAATTATAGTATAAAAAAGATAATTTGAGTTAGTATCAGCCTGATTGATTGGTATCCTACTCTCCGAGCTCCTCTACTGGGTTTATATTAATTGTCCTGCAGTACGAAGTATTGCTATGCTCACTAGAGACATGTATCTGGATTAAATAGCTAATTCAAAGTTAATTTCTCCGAAGGTGGAGTTAATCAGTGCCTTACTTCTTAATTAATCAATTATCTGTTCGACGTTGATTTTGTCACTTTCCAGGGGAGAGATGATTTAATTTGTATTGTGCTGATGTATTCGCAATATCAACCGAGAAAACAAAGATTTCAGAGCGTCCATGATAACAGGTAACTAAGATTTATGTGCGTAGTGGTAGTATTATGGCCGCTCTGACAATTGAATATTTTTTGGGTTCCTTATGCCATTGTTGTCCGTGTCGAAGTAATATAACTTTAGGGCTTGTTTGGATAGCTATAGTGACATTACTTTATGAGAAATCTTTCTTCCTTATCATGGTTTTAAGAACTTCTACGTACTTTAGTTTTTGTATATTTCAAAAGATAAACATGCTTTAATATCATAAACGAGAAACTTTGCTTTGAAGCTCTTTTTTTTTTTTTTGCAAAACTTTTGGGGTCACCTACCATGCTAAAATAGCAGCGGCCGTCACAAACCCGCTGCCGTAGGTTCAAAGGAAGCAGAACAACGCGTTGTCCATCGTCAGAAGTTCGGAGGGTGAAATCATCCGTGCAAAGCCTGCATTAGCCTGCACATAAGGGATCTGCTATGTCTCTTAGGAGGACAGATGGCTCCTCCTTCGAAATCAAAGGTGCCATTTATTGATTTACCTCTTGTGTTTTTGCTCTTAACACCAAATTCCGTTTGACTCCTACCGATATGATAATTCTATCAAAACCATATAAATATTGCCAACCATCCAAGAATGTTTATTTAAATCTGTTTCTGCGTGTTTATAGGCATCTCCAACAAGTGCAGTTTACACTGATCACGGCAAGAAGAGAGGCGTGGACAGGCGAACAAGAAAGTTGAAGGTCATGTTGAAGGATACAAGTGTGACATTGAGGATATGATATAATTTGTGCCGAAAATCCGCCCATGGAGCACGCCTTCATCACCGTGCAAGTTAGCTTGGGTGTGAGGTTTGTGTGCTCCACGATGTTTACATTAATATCATTCTACTTGCAATATAAAATATAGGACTGATGCAAAAGATTAAAAAAAAAGTAATCCATGTAGACCCTTGGACGGTCTTTCCTAATTCTAAATTGTCCCCTAATTGTGAACACGTGCGTTGCACGTACATTCCAACTAGTAGGAGAAAAAGCTAAACTGTTTAGTCAAAGTTAACTTTTGTAAAGTGTGACCAAAGATATAGCAGTAAATATATATTCCTAAAATAAATTGGCATACTATAAAAATAAATTTTACAATGACTCTAAGAATAAAGATTTTATATTTTATGAGCTGAATGCCCGTGCGTTGCTACGGGATATCAGAAATGACGGACAATGTCCGTGCGCTGCCACGTCCTTATAAATTATTTTTCACGTGTAAATCTGACTTCCTAATAGTTTAATTAATTTTATTCGCCTATATAATTTCCCAAAGTACACTCTCGCCGCGGCGAAGTGAACCAAAACACACCTAGGTTTATTTACACCAAATGGATCTAGCTAAGTTGGATTAAAAATCGTATTTAAAACATGTTCGCTCATGACATCATGCATCATCTCATGACTTGTTTTTTTGTCCATCAAAATTATTTTCATAAACTCTATTTCGTTTTGTTAAAATTTCGTAAAATGTTTTTGTGAACACTTTGTCTGCAGTTTTGAAATCAAGTTGTCAAATTATTGCAAAAAAAAAAAGAAAAGAAAAGGTTATAGAGTGTGAGAGAGAGAGAGAGCAGCCAGCCGGCCAGGCCTAGGAGGGGCCCAAGGCCCAACCTGACTGAAACCCTAGCCTCCCATGGTATATTTCCACCTACACCCTGGCCCTGTATTTGTTTTCACGATTGGGTCCCTCCCTCATATCTCCTTCTCTCCTGGCCACAATCGTACGTGAGAGACCATGAGTACACGCACGCAAATGACGCCTCCTCCTTGCTCCTCGCTCGCGTCGTGACGGCCGGCGAGCACCTCAACCAGCCGGCGCCGCTCTCTCTGTCTCCTCCTCACGCTCCAGGTCACCCTCCTCCTCAGACCTGTCCGCCTCCATCTCCGCTGCCATGGCCAGGACGGCCCTGCACTGGCCGTTGCTCGAGCACCAAGAGACGGCCGGCGACCTTCTCCCTCGGCGAGCTCAAGCTGCACGTCTTCTCCTTCTCGTAGTCTAGGCTGCTAAGGGAAGGGACCCGCGTGCGACGCCGCCCTCCACCCGTAGCTCCTGGTCCAGTCACCGCGGTCGACAAAAACTTCTCCGCCTCGAGCTCCTCCTTGCTCCCGCGACGACGAAGACCTCGCTGCCCTCCTCGCCTCACCTCCGGCCAGCAAGCTCCTGCCGCGCCTGGCTGCCCCTTTCTCCAGCACCTTGGGAATGGGAGCCCATCCTCTGGTTTGCCACCGCAGGTCGGTATTGGAGGTCCGTTCCGGGGGCTCGTCGAGACCGCGGCAACGGCGGAGGTCCAGTCCGACGACGAAGAAGCACGGGGGCAGCGTCGAGCGGTAGGAGAGGTCGGGACCAACCAACCGATTTTTGTATTTATTTGGTCAAAATTTATAAAGTTTCATTTGACTAAATTTAGAACACATGGTTGTTGTGAACGGAGGGAGTACGTTGTTTCTATTATTAAGTACGCATAAATGAAAACTTTATTCGACTACCATCATACTTAACCAAAGTACTCACAAAACGTTTGCAGAAGTTTGGAGACATGGAATTTTAAAATTAATGAAGTCACGACATTAGTCGCACTATGAACATTATTCTATTATTTAGTATAAATGACAGTTGTATTCGATCGCCATGAGACCAACAAATTTTCTGAGTCGTGCAATTTTAATATTAATTAAATCATAATATTACTCGCACTATCAATGGGAGCGTCACTCACATTAAGAAAATTACGGACTTAATGATAAACACAGGGCTGAGTAACCAATTCTCACTATGATGCGAATGTCCTTCCACTGAACGGCTATTCCGACTTAATGAGGCACAAAGCATCAATCCTTCAAAATTGATGAAGAGGCAACATTAGTCGACATACTATTGACGATAGTGTCCCTCACATAATAAAATATTTTGGCTCAATGATTTACACAGGGTTAACTAACCACAGATTCCCGTTTGATATGTTTCATATTCAGTATCCGAGCACGGTGTGCCAATACTATTTTTAATCTGAGGACTTGAAAAGTGTACACTTATGTATTATGAATTGTGTTCGCGGATATTGCTTGGTTTTTATAGTACACATATTTGATATTGCTTGGTTTGTATAGTACACATATTTGGACTACTGTATATGTCTTTCTGTCAGGTAATAAAATCAACATAAAACACATGTCAATTCAATTGCACAACAGATTGACGACTGATTAATAGTTTTGAACTATGATATCTAAGCCACATAGTCATTTTGCATAACACGGAAAATACATTTGTCCTGGTGCGTAGAAACATTGAATGAAAATCAAACAAAGTTTAAAGTCTGGAGAATTTTGATTCTCTACCTTTGACTACTAATGTATAAATGTTAACGAATATGTCCAGAAGAAAATAATTTATCCTTAGCAGCATATTCATATAATAAATAATAGCCAAAGTTTTACCATGTTCATGTTTGTAAAGTGTTGCACGTTGTGACATGGAGTGAGTAAAATGAGAGGACGAAGCATCAAAACAAGATAATCCTCAATATTTAATGTGATATACCTATTAAGGAGGATAAACCATTTTATCTTAATTCAACGATATTAGTGTACTGATCTAACATCATCTTAAAACTATAGTTCAATTTACGATATCCAATATCACTTACAAGGGTGATCCAACATATGGCATGATAATCACTTGACCACAAATTTCAGATTGCCAAAGATGTTACTCGCATACGTGGTACCTTGCTTACCGAAACATTTGCGGTAGTTGTTGAACAATTTTGTTTATTGTGACATCATTGAAAATAATGTGATTCAAATCAATGAAACCATATGAACACTTTCAACCAATTGCAGATGATGCCCTCGCATTTGCGAGGGCCACCATGCTAGTTTTCTCTATAACAAAGTCAAGTGTGTTTCGCTCAAAATAAAAGTTGCCTTCAAAAGAGGCTGTTTCACATCTTCTTCTTTTTGGTTTGGGGTAGGCTATTGTGCAGTTGAATTCTTCTTTTTTATAAAAAGATAAGACAAGGGATTGCTGTTTTTCACCGACTAAGAAAGATAAAATAAATACAAATTTTCATCTCAAAAAAATACAAATTGTCCGACAAGTAGTTCGGGAGGTTAAATCGGTGTTGGTTACCGAGGAATGTTTTTTGAGAGGATGCAACCATCACCTTGCTCACTATTAGGTGCCGGCACCACTTGGACATGCACATATCTAAGGGTATTTGGTTTATGCCCAATGTGTGCCTTACCAAAAAAAGTGGTCATGACCAAAGTTTTAAGATTGTGGCACATATTTTGGCATGCCATGTTCCTCTTTCCAATTCTAGTTCGCTTTTCTTGCCAACGTTGGCCAAATCTGGTGACCAATACCTCAACCAAATTTTGGCTAGCCAATATTTTGCTGAGGTGAACATGGGCTAAGATCAAACACACCTTAAATTACCCTTGAAGATGACGCCGCATGAGGGGTGGGGAGGAGGCAGCGGCTAGAAGGAGTAAGAGGAGAGGGTTGTCGGTGCAAATGCATCTTATAGGGTCGGCATGCTTTGTCGTTGGTTGCATTTCATCGATTTAGTACATGGGGAGAGGCGGAGAGCATTCGTGGTCATGCCCCAAAGATCTGACGTTGATTACTACCTCGTTGAAAACTATCTTTTCCGTTTACTTTCTGAATGGTCTAATCCCATCTACTTTCTGATGATGGTATAATATCGTAAATTCTAATGGACGTGAATCTCTTATGTTTATTTTGGGGGAGCTATTCAGTGTCCAAACTTGGGAAACAATTTAAAGCAAATGTTGCAATTTGGAGATACCACGGTTGATTGTGAACGTCATCCTCCTGAATATAGCTGGTGTGATTTTAACAAAATCATAGGCTACGCATAGTAGTGCATTACTCGCCGGAAACTCCAAAAGGAGTGCTCCAAGGAGAACGAGCTCTAAAATAGTCAAAAACATTATTTTTGTGTTTAAGAAAATCTGAAAAAATACTCAAGTATACATGTCTAACATGTACATATAAATATCCAGAGAATCATGTTTTCATTTGTGACCTACACAAGAAAAGACAAATGTGAATACAAAAATCGTTTTTTAATGTCTTTTTAGAGCCACATTTTTGTGTAGCCAAAAATACAGTGTGTTTTAACAAACTTTTACACGTTAATAGAAATCATCTTTACGTATCAGAACAAAAAAACAGAAATTTGAACCCTTTGAATATCTTTATATGTTTATATTTTTGAAAAAAAGGACTTTAACTAAAACTTATATGCAACACATTTTGTGGAGGTGGGAGCACGTACAGACATATAGTCATTTACGGTCTTCGACCTGTGTGATGAAATTCTTTGGAAATTTGCTGAACCAAATACAAAGCTACCTTCATGATGAGAATAGACAAATGAATCGAGAAATTATAATGTACAAAACGTACAATTTGCTACAACTGATATACCAGTTTTCCACTAGCAGCAGAAACTGAAAATGGTTTATTTGAACGTACTCTTTTACATGACTTGGGCCACTATGTCAGCACCTATTTTATTGTGCGTCCTAGAGAAACGATCTAAGAATCTATTAGTAGAATGTACTTCATTCGTTTCCCGAAAATCCAACATAAACCTTCTGATGTGACTAATCTTCCTCTCGTGTACCTCCCATTCTTCTTCTGACTGAAACTTCTCAAGAAAATCATCGGCCGTGCTCTCGAGGTGCAATGATGCAAGGTTGTGGAGGAACTCAACACCTCGAGGCAGCTCCTTCAGTGCTGGACAACCTGTTACCGTAAGACGGACCAGGTTGGTCATAGAGCCTTCTTCTATCTCAATGCGTCTGAGTTGTGGTGCACCGTGTATCAGAAGTGTCTGAAGTTTAGGAAATGATCCTGCAGAGAACAACATGATCTCACCTTGAAACGCATGCAGAATACAGAGCGATAACAAACGGTCTGATCGGAGGTAGCAGAAGAGATCTTGGTTGATCACTGAGAACCACAGATGGAGATGGGTGATGTTGTCAAGGCATCGAACTGATCTGAAGAGGTTACTCGCTGTGGTCTTCTCCAGCGGACCCCCAACCTCGAGCTTCTGAATTGTTTGAGGCAGTTGAACAGACGGAAGCTGCAGCACTTCATCACCTTTCGAGGAGACCAACAAATGTTGAAGGTTACACAACTTGGAGATAGCACTGGACAACCTTGCGGATTGACCTGATCTTACATCTGTAATGCCAAGCGTCCTTAGCTCGGACAAACATGCAATGTTCTGCAACATCTCGTCATTCGCTTCGAGATTTTGAAGAGTTTGCAGACTAGTGGAATGCCATTTGCCCCGAGGAGCAGTTACACCAGTGGATACCATGACATTGCTCGCAGTGCCATCGATTCCAGATGCGAACAGGTGCCTCAGCTTCCGGAGATTTGTCATTTCTTCGGGCAGTGTTGTAATTCTTGTGTTGTAAGCATCCAACACTTCTAAGTTCTGTAACTTTTTTATTTCTTTAGGAAGCACATCGATTTCAGTTCCTCGCAGACCCAGGTAACGCAGATTAAACAAGCTGAACACCTGGGCGGGTATGCTTCTAACTGGAGTTCCCTCTAGGTCTAAAACTGACAACAGCTTGACTGACATGAATAAAGTACTCAGGGTGTCCATAGGGACGCACTTGTCAAATACAAGTAATGAGCGCACATGTGTTAGCTCATGTCTTGGAAGCATAGAATCCGCACTCTGAATAGACATCCTTCGTGCTTTCCCTAGTAGAGAGGTTGTTTTTGAGCTGTCATACACGACAGAAAACATCTCCTCTTTCGATTTTGACAGAGCAAGAACACGGATCACATCGTGCATTCGACATTCACGGACACGTCCAAATTCGTTTCTCTTAGCTACTTGTAGCAGACACCGGTTAACTAGCTCATTCAGGTAGTCCTCGGCAATCTCTTCCTCTGTTCTTGTTTCACTCCTTTTAATGAATCCCTCTGACACCCAGAATCTGATTAGCTTCTTCCTTCTGATCATGTAGCCCTCTGGGAACAAACAACAGAATAGGAAACAGTTTTTCAAATTGTTTGACAGATCCTCCAAGCTAACCTTCAAAATAAGGTTCATATCAAGGACTGAATTGCTCGTTAGCTGCAACTCAATATCTTTATGCACTTTCTCCCATTCGTAACAAGTCTGGTTTCGGAAGGACAAGAGGCGTCCTATGCACACAATAGCTATTGGCAAGCCATCACAACTCTCTACAATTTTTCGACCCCACACTTCCAGTTCTCTAGGACAAGTTTTATCTTCCATTTTCCAAAATGCTTCTTTGCAGAACAAATCCCATGAATGCTGGCTTTCCAACGGTCTGAGATCAATTATGTAGTTCTCTTTTGCTACCGATGCTACATCATGGATCCTTGAAGTAAGCACTATCTTACTGGAACCATCTCCCCCAGCAAATGCATCGCGAATTTCAAACCACACATTAGCATCCCATAGGTCATCCAAGATGAGGATATACCTTCTGCCGTGCAGATAACTTTGCATCATGTCAACTAGGCTTTCACGATCCATGGAATCGATGCCTTCACATAGTGTCACATTATGATCCTTCTTGCAGAACTTCTTCAGTATATGTCTTAGCAGATCAACAGACCTACAGTGTTGTGAAACTGTAACGAATGCATGTCTCTCAAATCTTTCCTTGATAATGTTGTAGACATGAGTTACAAGGGTAGTCTTTCCGACTCCACCCATGCCCCACACAGAGATCACCGTGTGATGCTGTTCATCATCTGTTAGCCACCCAATCAGCAAATCCCTGTTACGCTCAATCCCAACCAGGCAATTAGCTGTCCCAAGGCCAGCAGAATCTGACGATCCCAATTTTCTATCTTCTGCTTGAGGTTTTGTTCCATGATAGTTCCTTCTGCACTGAATATCTTCACTCTTTCTACGGCAGTTTTGAGGCTTGCTTTGATTCGCTGAAGCCGATAGGCAAGGCGATGCCATGTCCTGACGTGCCTGAGCCTCCGTATTGCTCTGGTAGCAGCTCCACCATTATCATCGCAAAACTTGTAGCTGAACTCATCGACAACATCCTCAATGCCAAAGGAGAGGGTCCGTACCTTCCTAACAAATGTTGCCATCGTTTCGTCGCGGTCCCTGAGCCTCTCGGAAACCTGTAAGAAGGACTGCATGCACTCCAGCTCATCCTTGATTTCCTCCATTTCGCTGAAGAGCCTTCTCAAAGCAGACACTTCGTGGGCGATGCATGATCCACCAAACGTTGCCGCCTGAGTCGCTAAGGCCACCCCCAGCTTTACCATCAGTGAGGCAACAATGCCTTCCGCCATGCCTAAACGCAGCGAGTGGTTCTTAGGAGCTGGCTTCCTCACCCTGGTAGGAGTAGAAATGCAGCTGAAGTCAAGGTCAATAGCACACCATCTTTGACTCGGAGCTCATAGTGCTTTACGATAAAACTGGAATGAAGCTGGCATCATTTATCCTCCATCGAAAATGCTTCTTAACAAAACAAAACAAATCACATGAATGTTTGTTTTCTAATAGTTCGAGATCAATTTTTTCTTCTTATCTAAACACATTTAAGGCTACATTGTGAACACGTTTCAGGCTATAATCTGACCTAATAGACTTCAGTAACACAAGTAAACAAAGTCAGATTAAGGAGTGCAGAAACAAAGCTCTAGATAATAAAAACTTTTTTTTGCAAGGATAGATAATAAAAACTGATGCCAAGTTTACACGATTAATCACTATTAAGCCAATTGTTCAGACGAGCAGTGCCAATCAGAAGTCAGAAGCGGCACGATTAATCACTATTAAGCCAATGGTTCAGACGAGCAGTGCCAATCAGAAGTCAGAAGCGCATTGCAACCAGTAACATCAGTGCACAACCTTACATATTCAGACTTAAGGAAAAATATAGTACTACTAGTACTAGATAGCAAGAAAACAGAGTACATATAGGAAACTCACGTCCGTGAGTCCGTCGATCCGCTGCCTCCAGCGACCTCTACGCCGCCGCTATGCCGCGGAGTTGCTCACCGAGATCCCCGAGATCCAGTGCCTCTCCATGGAGCGGGGCGCACTGAGCCATGGAATAGGAGCAGGAAGAGTGCTAGTGTGTTACGCCTCAAATCACGAGTCAAAGGTCAATGCCGCGCTGCAGCTTCCTTCTCCTTGTGTGGACTGGATTCACGCTGCTTCGTGCGAATCCGCGGCGGCGCTGCGGCTGCTGCTTCTTTACCCACAAAGTCGTCGCTGTACGCGTCTCGGAGAAGAGGGCAAGACCGCAAGAGGCTACCTCCGCTGCATGTTGGACACCTCGCCCAGCTCTCCAGTTGGGTTTGGGTGGTCTAAAACTGCTCAAGGTGCTGCCGGAGAGAACGTCGATAATATATTTTTTTTTAACAGAGGCAAAAAAAAAACTTACCATTTTCATTAATTAATAAAAAGTACGAATTGACCGGTTAATTAGCGGAAACCGACCTAAAGCCAAAACAACACTCTCGACGACCGTCATGAAACACGACCGTCTCGAGGGCACAAGTCATCCTGACTACCCACACACGGCACACCACCTAAGCTAGAACCGTCGTTGAGGTTGCGCTTTGTGTCATCATCATCGAGCTACACACCCTGCGGCGACTCCGACTTCACAAGAAAACCACCAAGGGGACAATTGCCGAAGCGGCGTCGAGAAGCCCACGTCGGTCTATGGGCAAACAGATGACTCTTCGCGCAGAGGTAGACAACTGCGATTCTGATGATGAGCTCAGGAGAGGAGATGCGTAAGACGCGCGCCGAAGATCTTCACCACCGGACCGCCCCCTACAGATCATCGTACGCCGCTCAAAGGAAGAAGATTGAGAAACATAGCAGCTCCGACTCTACCGCCTTGGGAGACCAACACTAAGACTTTCGGACACGCCGGAACAGAGCCGACTACGAAGCCATTGCCGCGACCGCACCATTGCTCAACACAATCGTCGTTGCCAAGTCTTGACACCACACGGAAACTCCACGCCACCGTCCGGGCACCTGCCAATTGCGTCCGCACACGTCCAACCCTCGGTAATTGTTAGACCGCCAACCGGTAACCGCGGAAACCGCAAATCCTGAGCACCCTTGGTAAATTGTTTTATCCAAACCTTGGTTTGGATTAAGTGATGTTTGTGATCATTTTGGTACTTGGATGTATGCTTGGACTGAATTTTGGTGGCTAAACTAGATGTATGCCTACATATGCTTTTAATTCTTTAATATATGTGCTCGAAAAATAGATTAAATGACATGACAATATCCAAAATGACAAGACAATGACCCAAATGTAGAGGGGCCGGTCCGTCGAGGGCGCCACTGGAGGTTCTATGCCACAGGGTTCAATGGCACAAGTGTACACGGACACACTTGTCCTATAAGGGAGAATATCTAGTGATCCTAACTTCTTCCATGGATTCCTATAATCCCCCAAACGGACACAATTCGGACACTATTTTGGATGCCGTTGGAGTTGCCCCTAGTACAATCTTAGGAGTGCCACGTAAGATAAATGTTGAGATAGAGGAAAGAGGAAGTTGAAAAATGGCATGTTTTCTTGTAATTAAATGATGATCTCTCTTAGAAACACTATATCTCATCACATATTTAGTGAAGTATTGTTATTAGAGATTTAAGTGACAAAAAAAACCATCATATATTATAGTTTTTTTTCTAATCTCAATTACACGACAAGTTCAAAATAAGACAATCTTATCAACCTTAACTACATTGATGTACATACCATCCGTTCCAGTTAATGCGGTGAAGCTCCAATCCATTACTAGCTTCACAGATAAATAAGCCCATCGTGTGGGCTTAATCAATCTATCCGTGTCAAATGTCTCGTCAAATGATCATGCCCCAATTCGTTGAGACGCAGCAATCGGGTGGGCGATGAAAGGTGGGATGACGATGGTGTTTCGTCCAGCCAACGTAAGACGATGGGCATTGCAAGTGCTCAACAAAAAATGGGCTCAACGTGGAATACGAAAATTGTATACTATAAATAAATTGCCTTTCAGGTAGAGATTATTGGTCAACCAGATGTGTAAGACTAGTTATAGTGGAGACTATGAAAAAAACTTCTTCCTCTCTCGCCCCCTCTCGCCCCCCCGAGGGCGACGGGGCGTCCCAGCCGCCGGCCGCCGCGCCCCCCTCCTCTACCTCCCTCCCCCGTCGCCGCCGCCGGCAGGGGTCGTCGGGCTCTACCCGGGCGACGCCGGCGGCGGCGCCCTTCCCTTCCCCGCGTCCTGGAGGGCCGGTCGGGGCTTCTCCCTCCTTGGCGGCGGTGTTCTTCGGGAGACCTAGGTCCGGCGCTGCTGGGTGCTGCTGGTGGCGGTGAAGTTCTGCGGCGGAGGGCGTCGGGTGCTCCATGGCAGCGAGGCGCCGGCTGCCGGCTTGGCCATGATCTGGTCTCCTCAGGCCCAGATGGGCTCGGGAGGGCTCAGATGGGCCTGAGCGGGCCGGGCAGCTGCAGCTGCGGAGCTCTCCTGGAGGTGGTGGCGACGACGCGTCAGGGACTGCGACGGCGGTGTTGCGGCCTGCCTATTGCAGCAGGGCGGCCGGGGCTTTACGGGCCCATCCGGGCTCGGCCGGGCCCCGCTGGGGCCTGGTGTGCCCCCGCTGCTCTGTCCGGCCAATGACTGCCTCTCGGCGGTGGAGGTGGGTTCCTCCTGCGTGGCTGCGAGGCTGCTGTCCTCGTCCGACGTTGTCGTGTGTTGCCGCCTTTCAGGCTGCTTACCGGTAGCACGAAGTGACAGACGAAGATGACACAAGATCGGGGTGGCGCATGCTGGTGGATGGCGTTGCTGGGTGGTGGTGCTCCCTTGTGCCGGTGCTCTTGTGGATAGGTGTCGGGAGAAATCCCTATCAGCTAGTCTGACCATGACGTGGTGCCACCGGCGTGTGGCACTATTCCTTCCTGGAGGACGTTGTGGGAATCCCTTGCCCACTGCACTCGGCGTGCCGGGGAAACCCTAGGACCTCTGGTCCGGTAGCAGCGCCGTGTCGACGGTGCTTCCCTTCCTATAGGGGCTACTTGGCACGAGGCGCTTCGGGGTACCTGGATCGTGGTGGGAAAAGATGGAGAGGGCGCAACGATGGCGGGTCGTCTTCGTTTTGTCACTTCGCCTTAGTCTTCATTTCCTTTTTTTGGGCATGTATCTGCTGTTGCCCCAGCATTCTCCCTGGCCCTTCTTTGTGTTTGGTTCGCTTGTATCGGTGTGGTTGCTATATTAATATAGCGGGGCGAAAGCCTATTTCTTCATATAGTGGAGACTATCATAAACTAGTATCATGCATATGATACTAGCCTATGTTATCACTTCCATAATGGGTAGTAACATATGTGTAGTATCATACAATAATGCATTTATTAGGTTATAGACTCATATTGTTTTGAAATCAGCTAAGTTACGGTATCTACCTATGATACCACTATAATCTCTCTCATCATTAATTGCAGTGACTCGTCACTATTTTGCCAACATGGCATGCATGATATCAGTTATGATAGCACCACTATGGCTAGTCTAATCAGTGCTACTCCGGGAACAGGTTGATAGTTCTTACCGGCCGTACACCTGCGGCGAGTCAGGAACCCTTCGTTTGCAAATTGCAAACAAAAAAACAAAAAAAAGCTAGCCAATGACTTTTAGAAATCTTTGTATTTAGCAATGTCATTGCCAATTTTTAGGTCGGTGAGACAGTGAGACAATTTGGATATTTGCTAGTAGGCTCGTCCAAACATTGGCGTCACTTATATCATGGGACGGGGGGTACATTTTTTTAACGAAACCAAAAACTTTGGCTTATTCATTAATTAAGAAGAAGATGCCCAGTTAATTAGCGATAAATCGAGCGAAAACCATACAACAAACACCACATGGCCAATCCCACTCAACCCCAAGGACCAAAATCTAAAACACCACTTCACAAAGACCAGACGGCCTCCCAAGTCCCACCCTTGCTCTCCATCTCTACTTACTCACGTGTGCAGCCCTAGTCATCTATGTAGTACTCCAAATTAACCTTTGGCACCTAATAAAAATCAATTTAATGGTTAACTTAAGAAACATTTATCCCAAGGGGATAATAACATCAGAGCGGCTTTTAAACGATTTATCGGGGGAAAATCAAGTATTTTTGTAATGACAAGGCAATTTTTTGTTGTTTCATTAATTAAGGAGATGATTATAATGCTGCCCAGCTAATCGTACAAAACCGGACGATACAACCATGATCACAAACGCAGTCGCACGCTGAAACGAACAGGGCCAAACCAACTCGAGCATGTTCATGGCTTCGTCAGCATGGTTTCCCATACCGTAGGCGTCATTCAACCAGACCAAGGAATCGATCACTCCGATCAGAGCGCGGGCACACACACGAGCACGATGGCGTCAACAACGGGAGCAGGCGGGCAGAGCTGGGGGCGCCCAGGCATAAACCCTCACCGCCATTGCCTCCCATGCCATGTGCTCCTCTGCCACCTCATTCAAGCGCTTGCCGTGTCCCCCAGCTCAGCAAGAACTGTACTACTTCAACTCGAGCAAGAACTGTGTTACCGCTACCATTCATTCTCATCGGGTCGACAGGTTCCCGCCGCGTACGGGCAAAACCAGTCTCACGACGAAGATCCGCCATGAACAGACTGCCGTGGTCACGCTGGCCGGCCGCGCAGTGAATCGCCCGTGGCCCGCGCAACGGCAACTACCGCCCAGTGCGATCTCGGGGACGTACGGGCAGGGGCAGCAGCGGCCGCGCCCTCACCCCCGGCCGGTGGAGTAGCGCTCGGGATTCGCTGACTTTGTGGAGTCGGTGACTTTGTGGCTGACATGTGGACCCCGCATACAGTGGGCCCACATGTCAGCCACAAAGTCACCGACTCCACAAAGTCAGCGAATACGAGCCCGTGGAGTAGGTAGGTGCGGTTGCCCTCACGTCTCGCGACGACAAGTCCTGAAGCTCCGCTGCCCATGGCCATACGCTGCCGCATCTTACGATCCCCATTCAAGTCGACGGCAGGGAGGGTTGTGAATTACCCCCACACGAGTTAAGGGTTTGCGCGCTGAGATCGATCGATGCCACTCTTATGACTCTTAGGATCCATCCTAAGTTACTCGCTCAGATCGAAAATAATTGATACAGATTTTTTTTAAATACGGATATATCTAAACGTATTCTAATGTCTAAATACATACATATTTTGACAAATTTATGCCAACGATTTTCGATAAGGGGATATCACCTTGGCCTCTGCATCGAGCGATGCATATGGAATTATATTTCATTATTAGAGTTCAAAATGCAACAAGGTTTAGATCAACCATCTAATCTAAAAATACAAAAAAAACATAGAAACGTCGTCTCATCAACGTGTGATCCTGTTATCAAGCCGCCTGCCGCACCGGTTGTATGAATCCCGTGCAACCATTTCCAGGAGTATGTACCCACAAATCAGTTGGTTTCGAATCCAGTTGTAGAAAAATGCAAAAAGGATGTAGATTTCGGTCGGTTAAAAATAGCCTAAAGTAAAGCACATACTCCTACTCAAATTTGCACTTTATCTTTTTTTTTGCAACACCGATCAACCAATTCTCAAATAGATTTGTAATGTTGGCGGGACCACTTGTTTCCCGTTTAGTGGATTTTCGGATATCACTTTTTCCACTGATTCTTGTTTCCGATGCACAATGTGTAAACTTTCTACCCCGACCCCCCCCCCCCCCCCCCCCTCTCGTAGTCTATATTTCCTCTTATGACCATCCCTTTGCGAAGAGAATCTAGAACGGTATTTCTAGAAAGAATACCAATAACATCGGTAAACTTTTGAGGAAAAAATTAATGAGAATAAGACAGGCCCATAAGAATGCAATTTACCTATCCAGCTACTCAGCTTTCGCTCGAAACGATCCTCTACTGGCTTCCATTCTCCATTTCTTAGTTTTCTAAAATGAATGGGGATCCCTAAGTTATTAGGAGGAGATCTAGATTCACACCCAAACAAAATCTTGTATTGATCTCTACTTCTTTGGCTTGACCGAAGAAGAATATTTCACTTTTATGAAGGTTTATTTTTTAGTCCAGAAAGCTGCTCAAAAAGTTCATGGATGTTCTCATGCAAGACAATCCCCCCTTCTAGAATGAGTCTACCAAGCATGAAAGTTCTTTATGTAGGTCTGATAACCCTGTGAGATACACGTGTTATACATTTTGTACAGACCTTCGTGAAAATATTAAAACTGACATTGATAAGACAAATGGGTCGATATTGTTGAATCTAAACCATATTTTCTTTTTTAGGGAGGAGAATCATGGTGTCAAAGTTTAAATGAAATAAAGATAGTTCTCCTTTGTGAAAAGCTACAAACATGGCCATTAAATCATATTTTTAGAATGTTCCAAAATTTGTGATGGAACTCAGCAGGAAACCCGTCTGGTCCTTAGCCTTGTTCTTTTCCATGAGCATAATAGCTTCATACACCTCCTTCTCGGTGAATATTGCCGTTAGGATGAGATTTTCTTCCGAAGATAAACATGGAAAGTCATGCGTTTCAGATTCTATCATGGAAAAATTATTCTGCTTGGGTGGTCAGAAAAGTGTCTTATAGTATTCCGAAATATATAATCCTAAATTTTCATCCCCAACTATCATACCTTCATCTGCTCAAGTTGGAAGATTTTTTTCCTCCTATGTTTGCAATAATCGATTAAATGAAAGTAGTCAGTATTATTGCCGCCTAACTGGCGTATTTAAGCGCTGGTTCACACGAAAACAAGACGGCCAGTGTATTAAAAGGGAGATGTACGATACTACCTTAGTTTTGTCGCCATGATCTGGAATCCCAGCCCAGGCAGGTGAGATCTTGACCTCAGCATCTGGCCGGGTCTCACTGCATAATTTGGACCAGATTCCAGGCGGCCTCGTCAGTCAGTCGGTGTTAAATCTGCATGGCTAGCACGAACTCGGCAACCTTGCTGTTACACTTTGTTTCTATACTTCTACATGCACTTGGTGTCCGCGTTGTGCAGGTGAAAACGGTCTGTAATAACTAATCCCTGATGCGCACTTAATTAATCAACCTGTAATCCTTGTCATCACAAGACTGCCTTGAGCAGGTTGGTAGGCGCCATCATGTGGATGATGGTGATATGACTCATGCGATGCGAAACCTCTCATTGTCCTCTAAATAAGAGACTAGGTGAATTTGGCGCGGCGCACGCCGCGCTTTTGGTGTAAAATTGTTGTAGATTTATTTCGCTTAAATACATGTGTCTAAATTATGAACGTGGGGAGAAGTCTAAAAATTTGCGGCTCACAAATTATGGTGGAAATTTGTTCACCACGGGAATAGTTTATTGTTCACATGAAAGTTGTGTTGGAAAGCTAGCCTTTTTTGATATGAGACAGGAAATATTGAAATTCGCATATTACAGTCAAAAATTTGTTCTCGATAGAAAAGTTACCTACAAAAGTACCGTTGGGAAACTATGTTTAAAAACTTGTGTCGAAAGTGTCTGCGAGGTCGAGAACTCTAAAAAATTTTAGCGCACAAATTGCAGTCACAATTTTGTTCGCCGTTAGCTTAAAGAAAGTATCACCGGAAAACTACGCTTAAAATTTGTGTCGAAAATATGAGCGCGGGAAAGAAATTTTAGTATTTGTAAAAGTGAAAATTAGGGAAAAATAAGAAGCTACTTTTTTTGTTGTTCATGTGAAAAGTGTCTTGACACTGTAGTGAAGAAGCTGCCATTGGGGAACGATGTTTAAAAGGTGTGTTACAAATGTGAGCAATTCACCGTCACCGTAGCTTGATGTTCGTAAAAAATTGTGGTTCACAAATTGTAGGGAAAAAATTGTTTGCTAAAGAAACTATCACTGGAAAACTATGTTTTTTATATAAGATGGGAAATATTGAATTTCGCAGATTATAGCTAAAAATTTGTTCTCCGCAGGAAAATTACATAAAAAATCACTGTTGGAAAACTACCTTTAAAAAATTTGTGTTGTAAATGTCTACGGGTTTGAGAAATCTAAAAATCTATAGCTCACATATTGCAGTCAAAAATTTGTTCGTCGTTAGCTTAAAGAAACTATCACCAGGAAATTATGCTTCAAAGGAGTGTAAAAAATGTGAGCGTGGAAAAAAAAATTAAATTAGGGGAAAATAAGATGCTATTTTTTGTTGTTGATGTGAAAAGTGCATCGACATTGTAGTAAAGAAGGTACCATCGGGAAAACAAATTTGAAAGTTGTGTTGAAAATGTGAGCAGGTCCCCGTACTGTAGTTTGTTGTTCATAAATTTGGGGCTCATAAATTGCAGTAAAAAAATTGTTCGCCGTGGGGACAATATTTTGAAGAAACAATTACAGGAAAATTTTAAAGAAACTATTACCAGAAAACTTTGTTTAAAAGTTGTGTCAAAAATGTGAGCGCGAGAAAGAGATTTCGAACTTTGCAAAAGTCTCGTAAATTGCGGTCAAAATTTTGTTCGCCGTGGAAAAATAGCTTATAGAAACTATTAACGAAGAACTTTACAGAAACTATTACCGAAAAACTTTGTTTAAAAGTTGTGTCGAAAATGTGAGCGCGTTCGTCAGCTCCTCCTAGCAAGACATTGCTGCCTAATTAATAAAAGTCACCCATTTAGTTAAAAAAAAATGTTTGCATTTGCCTAATTTGTCGCTCCCCGGGTCCTACATGCAGACACATGCTTAAAAAAAATCAAGGCCAGAAAATTCTATCGAAAAGTCCAAAAAAGTTTAAAAATGGAAAAAAGCGAAAGAAAAGGTTTAAAAACAGGGAAAAAGCGAAAAAAATACCGTCAGAAAGTCTAAACTTATGTAGGTCGAAAAATCTAAACTTGTTCGAGAGGTATATGTGTGTAAATTCGGTTTGTATTTTTTAGACAAAAAACACCAAAAATCACAATCGGAAAGTCCGAAGAAGGTTTAAAAAGCTGTAAAAAAGTTAAAGAAAAATACCGTCAAAAAGTATAAACTCGTTTAGAAGGTAGACCTATGTAAATATGCTTGGAAATTTTTTAGCCAGAAAATATACGCTGAAAACTACTGCCAAATAGAAAAGTCTATGTTTAAAAAGTAACTAAGAAAAAAAAAAGCTAAAAAAGGTTGACCGGCTGTTCACCGGATGATACACCAGTTATTGCACAGCTATTCACCGGTGTGACTGGCTTGTTTACCGGGTGGAGCACTATTCATCTGGAAGAGCTACGTGTTCCTTCAGTGTAGGGGATAGTAACCATGGATGAGCCGATGGATTTGGATGAACTCTTTGAGTTGAATTTGAAGATGAGAGAAATGCGTATATGTCCGTCAAAATTAAAAAATGCTAAAACATGAAAATTGTTTGGAAGGGTGATATCCATCTACTCGCGAAATGAAAATTCAAACGGATGACTGAGTGCGACGAATTTGACAGAATTCGTCAAAAGGTTTTATGAATCTGGATCCAAAATTAAGTAGTTAGAGTCGACCAAAGTCGAAACCGATCACGGGATGTAACCTACTCGTCGACGCGCATATATTTCATGTATATGTTATGATGAAAAGGAGAGAATCGTAATTTTGGTATACGTTTTTACAAAATGACCTAACGGACCGTCGGGGTTTAAAAAACTGTAAAAAAGCTAAATAAAAATATCGTCAAAAAAGTTTAAACTCGTTTAGGTGAAAAATTTAAACTTGTTCGAGAGGTATATGCATGTATGTAAATGCGGTTGGTAATTTTACACACGTATGTAGACGCGTATGGTAATAAAAAAAATGCACTGTAGCTTCGACCGCTACAGTACCGAGCGTGCACTGTAGCTCGCGTACTGTAGCTTCGACAAGCTACAGTGCCCCGGAGCGCTGAGAGCTCGGTAAAGTGCACCTCCTTAATATATTTAGTGATCTTTAAAGAGCAGGACGGAGAGGAGGATATATGTCTCTTTCTCCAAATCTGCAGACAGATAAACACACCCAATTTCAGAAAAAGAAGAAAAAAAGGAGGTTAAACCAAACGGGGAAAACAAAACACAACACGGAAGATTGCAGCTGAAGCTATCTCCTAGCTGTACTAGTCAAGTACAGCAACTGTGTCTAGTTAATAGTTTGCACTTCTCATCAGGTAATAAGTTATGTATTGCAGGCAAATGAAAGAGAGCAGCGCAGTGCAGTTGGCATACCTGTAACTGGTATCATGGTATGCATTCTATTTCACTCTTTTGAGCTCACAGGTTCCATGGCAGCAGGTGAATGAAAAGAGAGCAACCTACAACCGTGGAAGTAGCTGCGATACTTTAGGTCTCACTCTTTTCATGTGTACTAATTATTTTGCTGCAAAATACAGAGGCAGTTGCTGGTCGTCATAAATAATGTTCGTTTGCTTTCCAGTTAAAAGTTGGTTTTGCAGCGCACTTTCAAGTGAGCACCGCTAAATGGATATGAGGGTTCTAGACCAGCATTGTGCTACCAAGCCCAGGTATATGTTGATCCTAGGTCAGTACTCCCTAACCAAATGAAGAACACAGCATTTAATATCACTTATGGCCATTGGTGCTTTGTTTAGTGCTACTGACATACTAGACACGATAGGTCAACACAATTCATTAATTCAAAAGTCTGTTTGGCTTTTAGTTTGCACTGATGAACTGAACTAAGAATAACAAGAAGCCAGTAACTTGATGCCATGCATAATCTTCATTTGAAGCATGGTCTCGGAGTTGAAGCCGCCAGGAGATTTGTCAGCATATATTTCATGCAAATGGTACGTCAAGATGGCAGCACACGCTTTGCAACAGGTATATAAAATTAGCACCATGCTACAGTTTCTACAGCTGGCTTTTTTCTACTCCCTCCGATCCATATTAGTGGGCATAGTTTTGTCTAAATTCATATGTATCTAGTTAAGTATTTAGACTAGATACATGTGTATCTAGACAAAGTTGTGCCCACTAATATGGATCGGAGGTAGTATGGAATAACTGGCATTCATACACGGCAGCATCCACTCCTACAGAGCAGGACTGTCGCCATTTAAAAATGCAGCAAACATATTTTGTGCAAAAAAAAAAGAAACTACTGCGCTGGCCTAACCAATTGGCAGAAGAAGAGGCACAGAAAAATATAAGAAAACTGGAAAGAGAGACAGAGGGAGAGGGACGACAGTCATTCTTGTAAATGAAGGGGGTGGTGGTGTGGGCACCTTCGTCGCAGCCTTGCATTGGTTGGTTGGTTGATGAAGCCCATAAATCACAGTTGTACCGGAGCAGTGCTCCCTCTGCATTCAATGCCATTACTGCAAAGCTGGTGAGCTCCCTTCAATGCACACACGACCCTCCATTGGCCTCCAACCCTGCGCCGTCTACATAAACGGGTTCAACTCCGGTGGACGAGCTCGAGAGCTAGCTGGAAGTGGACAGGTAGAGCCACTGGGAGGAAGAAAGGGGAGCAAGCTTTCAGGTTGGCAGGTGCTTTCTTTCTCAGGTCCGATGGCTTGGAGCAAGGGAGTGACACCCATGTCCTTCTTCAAGGTCATAGCATGCCTCTGCTTCTTCAGATTATCCCAAGGTATCGTTTCTATCTGCTGTGTTTCTCAAGCTCAAACATCTCTGCTTCACCTTTCAAATAAGGAGCTTGCATTGCTGGGAGATTAACTGCTTAGAAATGCTGCAGTTGTGTTTTTGAGCTTCTGTTTTCCTAGCCACTTGCTCATTCAGTGGGCTTCTCTCCTCGGACATTCTGGTTCCAGTCCCTATCTCCTCGGGCTATGTTTTTTTTGTAGCAGAATACCACGCATTATATATTAGAAAATAAAGTATATAAAGAAATGGACAAAGAATGTGCTGCTATAAAAAGGTGTACCTGTTAATCCGGTATTCCAGTCCTAGACATCATAAGACCAGATCCCTGATGAATAGTTTAAGGAGTACATTAGCTCACCTAGACTGGGACATTCCTTCCCAAAAAGACAAAGCTAAGCTAAAACTTGCAAGCTTTAGAGCCCAAAAAGACAAATCTAAGCTAAAACTTGCAAGCTTTAGAGCCCAAAACGAAGCGGGCAATGACAACAGTGTGGAACACTTGTACCTGCAGGCAAAGGCACGGCCAAGCAGCCATTCACCTTGAGGAATCTCCCTGCCCTCGAGAAGGCAAGCAGCTACTCCGCGATGCGCCACGCGACGTACGACTACATAGTCGTGGGCGGGGGCACCGCCGGGTGTCCCCTGGCCGCGACATTGTCGCTCAAGTACAAGGTGCTCCTGCTGGAGAGGGGCGGATCCCCTTATGGCAACCGCAACATCTCTTACATGGAGAACTTCCACATTGGCCTCAGCAATACTGCGCCGGACTCTTCGTCTCAGTTCTTCGTCTCCACCGATGGCGTCATCAACGCCCGGGCAAGGGTGCTGGGCGGTGGTACCTGCATCAACGCCGGCTTCTACAGCCGGGCCAGCTCAAGGTGCGCAATGCATTGTTATGTTCCATATCTTATTAGGGTCTTCACTCTGCATCACAACGAAGGGATTTTACAAAAGAAAAATATTTGCTTTACTGCGGTGTTTACACATACCCAAGCGGGTACAGTCAGATTTTCAGCCTTCCCCTACCCATCATGGTCTCACAATGTTCAGGAGTGAGGAATTGGATTTTTCTTACTTTAGAGGCAAGCAGATAAATAGTGTCTGAAACCGAAATCACGTTAGCTTAGGTATAAAACGTCATGTCATTATCCAGTCTAAGCAGCACAAAACACTGTCACTTTCAGGCCAGTAAATGTCAGATCTAGGGTAAATGCAGAGCAGTGATAGCACCAGGAGAAAATAAATGTAAAGGTTGGTTGAGTGCTGCCATCCTGGCATTGTATTCTGCCATAGCTAACTTCCTGAGTTTGCAGACTGCCGAAATGGGCAGCAAGAGCAACTGTTCTTAAGTATCTGCCATTAACTTTCTTTCTACAGCAGTACACATAATTAAACAACAGCCTAAGCACCTCAAATATGTTCTGAATGAAGTAAGTTACCCTACCAAAAGAGGCAAGTAAAGGAATTTATCTTCTGCTTACTATACCACTGCGCTAGTATTTTTGTTCACAACTGGCATTGAGTCTATTTTTTGGTTACTATAGTGCGGTTGTAAAATTGGTAATGTTTTCATCCATGAACATGCGTACATATGAGCACTTGTGGGTAACTTGATAACATAAAGAAAAACGAGCAGATGCTGCATTAATTTGCATTTAAGTGGCTCCGCTCTGGTAGTACTCTACAAAGAAGACACTGGTCTGACAGTACCACGTGCTTTGTTTTTCTCACAGAATTCAAACCATATAAAAATGACTCGTATTTTTCTTGCTGGAATTAAAATTGTAAGCTATATATATTACAGAAGGAGCCCAGGCTGAAGGGGGGAAACAAAACCAAAATCACATGGGCCTATCAATAATACGTTGATGCCATGGTCACTATGTTAGCTAAGCAAAGACTGGCAAATAACCAAACCCCAGTGCAGTTCATGCAACTTAAAGTTTAAACCAAGAGTTAGGTTTCTGAGATGTGTCATATTAGCATAACCATATCCATGAAAATGAATCAGCAAACATTCGTACTTAGTAATGGTGCTACAGTCTTAAAGAAAAATATATATGTATCATGCTGAGATTCCATATGGTAACTAAATTAGTGCAACTTGATAGTTACTCACCCTGTGTTTGTTGGACCAACAGCTTCGTGCAGGATGTTGGGTGGGAAGCAGATCTGGTGAATGAGTCCTACCCTTGGGTAGAGGATAAGGTTGTCCAGTGGCCTAAGATTGCGCCTTGGCAGGCTGCACTGCGGGATGGGCTTGTTGAAGCAGGCGTATCCCCTTTCAATGGGTACACCTATGATCATGTTTCTGGGACCAAGGTTGGCGGCACCATCTTTGACGCGAATGGCCATCGCCACACAGCAGCTGACTTACTTGCAGCTGGAGATCCTAACAACCTGAGGGTGCTGCTTCATGCTAGTGTGCACAAGATAGTGTTCAACTTGCGACAAGGTATGGCCAAGCTCCTAAGAGCTCTATTCTATTTCAAAACACTGTCTACGGGAATGTCTACAAGGCTACAACAGACGAGTAGATACTACACAGTCATCATGTACCCTTTTTAAAGAACCTGAATTCTGATGCAGGACGACTGAAACCAAGGGCTATCGGGGTACAATTTGCTGATGAGGACGGGAAACTCCACCAGGCACTACTCAACAACAACAAAGATAGTGAAATCATTGTCTCTTCTGGTGCAATTGGCAGTCCCCATCTGCTGCTCCTTAGTGGCATTGGGCCCAAGAATGATCTTAAGAAGCATAACATTCCTGTAGTTCTCCACAACAAGCATGTGGGAAAAGGAATGGCGGACAACCCCATGAACTCCATATTCATACCTACGAAAAGCCCCCCTCGGCAGTCACTGATTGAGACTGTTGGAATAACTGAAGCCGGTGTTTTCATCGAGGCCAGCAGTGGTTTTGGCCAGTCACCAGATAGCATCCACTGCCACCATGGAATAATGTCCGCTGAGGTTTGGCATCCATCATACTTGCGTACTACTTCTACATTGCGTAATTTCACCTCAAGGTTGCACTGTGTGAAGCTTTTTTCTTTTACACGATCTAACATAGGTAGATTGGAGCAATGTCACAAACAATTAGAATCCTACTTTGAGCGAAAGCATGATAACTTCAGCAGGGGAAAACATTCTAAAGTGTGTACAACAACGCATAGTCATATCTTGCAACATTCGGAACATGAATCCAGCAATGTGCATGCATATGCACATTACCATAGTGGGGATAACATAGGTAGTAACATGCATCCTCATGCAATGCCAACTAGGCATATTGGTGAGGAAAGAGGAAAAGAGATGATGGGGGGCAGCCCCGGTGCAGTAGCTCCTGCTTGCGCAGGGTCCGGGGAAGGGTCCGACCACTTTGGGTCTTTAGTACGCAGCCTTTCCCTGCATTTCTGCAAGAGGCTGTTTCCAGGACTTGAACCCGTGACCTCATGGTCACAAGGCAGCAGCTTTTACCGCTGCGCCAAGGCTCCCCTTCAAAGAAAATGAGATGATGGTGCTAACATATTATGTTACCATCACATAGCATTTTCCAAGAGAAAATGAGTCTTGAGCATATTAAATGAAGGCATATATGATACTACCTCTATGATACTTTGCACTATGAAGGTAGTAACATAGACTAGTATCTAAGTTAGTCCCCACTATGACCAGTCTAAGTTTTAAATCATAACATCATCATTTCATTCTCACACAAGTGTAAAAAAATCTGGATGGATCTCATTATGCATGTTACCATATATTTCAAGAAAAATAAGTTACTGAAATTCCAAATCAAAACTTTTTTTTCGCGAAAACGCGAAAAACTTTTGCTTTTCATTATATTGAAAAGGTAGAGTGTGGTTACAACCTCCTAGGAGGCAAGGGAAGCTATCAGCTAGGATACAATCAATGTACATCCCAGGTGGGTGCAAATCAAAAAACTTTCAGTTTTCATGCATTAGGAGTCAAGACGAAACTTGTTGCTTTCGAATGCAACTTTAACTATGCCATCCCTCTTTTCATTATTATGTGAATATATTTCTTTTTTCCGTTGTTGGTTCTAATGCACAGCATGCTGCATTCTTATGAATGCAGATTGGACAGCTGTCGACAGTTCCTCCGAAACAAAGAAGCCTGGAACTAGCCAAGATGTATGCACATAACAAACTCAACCTACCCAAGGAGGTATTCCAAGGTGGTTTTATCCTTGAGAAGATCGATGGTCCACTGTCTACAGGTCATCTTCTCCTCATAGACACTGATGTCAAGAACAACCCGGCAGTTACTTTCAACTATTTCAGCCATCCACAAGATCTCAGCCGTTGTGTCTATGGTATAAAGACCATTGAAAAAATATTGAAAACAAACAGTTTCGCTCAATTGACTCCTGATGGTGCTGGATATCAAATGGAAAGGGTGCTCAACATGAGTGTACAAGCTAATGTAAATCTGATACCCAAGCATACCAATACCACCGAATCCCTGGAGCAATTTTGCAAGGACACAGTAATCACCATCTGGCACTACCATGGTGGATGCCATGTAGGGAAGGTGGTTGACCAGGAACACCGAGTGCTTGGCGTCTCTGGTCTCCGCGTTGTTGATGGCTCAACATTTTCTAAATCACCGGGGACCAACCCTCAAGCCACGGTCATGATGATGGGCAGGTACTTTAATACAGACATAACTTACCTATTTACCAAAATATTTTCTTAATTTAGACTGAATGACTTCTAATCACAATTCATGCTCAGATACTTTGGAGTGAAGATCTTAAGAGGAAGACTAGGACAAGCGTGTGGCGTGTAGTAGACTTGTCAACACCAGCCTTCTATGATTCGTGTGTGTGACCTAGAAAGGAAATTACTAATTTTTGCTGGGTTCCAGTGTGAATCGCTAATGAAAGACAATCTAGGAGTTTCATCTGTACCCAGTAACTATTTGTCTCGTATGATGCTGCACTAGATTGTTGTTTATCGAATCCCATTTCTTCTTCCTAGTATTTATCTTCTTAAGTAGAGTTCGAGACATGAGCCCTGATGAACTGCTTCAGTATATGCTCACTAATCTTACATGAATAGATTGATAAAACATCTTACAAAATGAAAATCCATTGCATGGTGAAAACACAATATATTGCACAAAAATAGAAAGTATCGATTCAGAAAATATTAAAGAAATCATTGTGCAAGAAACTTTATTCCATAGACGATTGGAAGGCGTAAATTTGCCACATATGATTCCTCTGTTCAGGGTGATGGGGAGGGGGTGGGGGAGAAAACTAAGTAAAGGAAAGCTTGAAGCTAGGAGTTCGGCATATTACATCTTGCGATCATTTTACTCAACTGAAACTACAGAAAATCTGTAACCATCATTTAACAGTGCCTAAAAGATAAGCACATTGTGTGTGCCCAATAGTTTTAGAGCCTTACAGGTATACTGAGACCATCATAGCTAAGCTGGACGTCAAGCCCCTCTGTTTCCATCAGCCTCGCAAGATCATCGTTTACTTTTTCATGGTCCATTAAATGCATCATTCCTGAAGATACCATTCAATCCAATTTAATAGCAATATAGTGTAAACAATGGAAGACGAGACATGTGCAGTTTAATCTAGGATTCCCATAGTTGCATGTCCATAAAAAGGAGAGATTGTAACTGAGTTTCTAACACTTTATTCGTGACATCAATAAGCTATGAACTGTAATTGGCTTAAATTTTGATATTTAATATGTTAAGAGGTAACTTGTATTCTTTGACAAGTATTTGGAAGGTTAACATCTAATATCAAAAGCTAAAAGGTGCACCAATGTCAACTTGTGTTCAAGAGTTTAGTGTGGTGTTGCAGACACTAAGTTATCAAATTATTAAACAGTACCCTAAAGAGATCTAATAATTGGATGATTTATTAGTTAAAATGCCTTGCCTTTCTTGTTTATATTAGATAAAATCATGTACATTATACAATAGGCAGGTAGCATTTCTCGGCCGTACAGTACAATCATGTAAAATTTTCTGTTGCAAACAGTAAAGTCTGTTTAAGAGAGGGTTGTGTTTTTGTAAATCCACAGTGAAAATCCAATGTACTTAAGAGTTGAGGCTAAAAGCTATTTCAAAAGGAAGAATTTCTCTATGAAATCGTAGAAGAAACAACAAAATGAAATGATTAGTTAGTCAGGCCATACCAGTAAAGAGTGTTTTCTTTGGTTTGATTTTCCTGACTTCCTCAAGGGCCTGCACAGTTAAGAAATATACCAAAACTGAATACGGTAAAACAGTAAGAAAGTAAAAGTGATGTATTAGAACTTACCCTAGGTAATCCAAAGTGTGTTGAAGAAGACCGGTCAGGTCTAAGAGCATCCTGTACGAAGTTAACATAAAACCAAGATCAATCTTATGTATAGTCAATAGGCAATGCTCGACAGAGATGCACGAACATAAGTTAATACAAAAGCTAGCAGCGCAAGGAACGTACAGCTTTCCGATGAATCCAACTATTTCATGATTTACAATTCGAGAGATGCAAGTGATGCAAGAAAGTAAGGCTAGCAGCATAACAAATGTACAACTTTCCAATGAATCAAACAATTTCATAATTTAACAGGATGTGCAAAAAAGGACACCATTATAAGGAGGTCACAGTCTTCCAGAAGTTTGTAGGTCTCTTCAGGTATATCACTGACATCACTGCAAACATCAGAGCAATTCAGACAAGATGCCTCCCAACAATACAATACAATTCAGTAGAACAAATGTTGTGGCCTTAATAGCGTAGCAGTTGCCACAGCCATAGCTAGAGTCCAGTGCAATTACTGCAGCATTAAATAATTAGGGAAAATAGGGTAATACGTGAGTTAGTTTGTGTCAGACTCAAACAGAGTCCTAGGTGCGTACAACAGGTATTGGAGTCGGTTTGTGCACCAGGTCACCTGGCGGCTGGTCCTCCTATAAGAGGATGTGTATTCCGTGTGTTTAGGGCAAGCAATGAATAATCAATCTATCTTCTCCTTGCTACTCCCGACCCTCTGAATTCTCTAAACCTAATCCCTGCTACCTTCTACCGCCGGCAACGGCACCAACACGCAGAGGACGTACTCGTCCTCCTGTTATCCACCCCTACTACCTTCGCAGTTCCAAGCGGCCACAACATCTGGTATCAGAGCCGACCACCATGGCTTCCGACACGGATAAGGCGAAACAGACGACCTACACCACCGACGACATCATGGCAGCAATCATGGAGTTGCGTACTGCCAACTCAGCAATCCAGGAGACAAACAAGGCTATCCAGGAGACAAACAAGGCCATCAAGGACAGCCTCGCTGCGCTAGAGATCCGCGTGAAGGCGCTGGAGCTCAAACCAGGCAGCCAGGAGGGCTTGTTCGCGCCTCCTAAGGACCTGCCACCATCTACATCTCAGTTACCATTGTCAACATCATCGGCTGCTACAGACCTAGTCGAGAACCTTACTGCTGTTGCCTCAGCCCCAGCTACGGCCAGCTCGGGGTTCCCAACAGTGTCTCTAGCCCTAGGGCAGCAGCGCCCTCTGCCACCATGGTCTCAGTTTGTCTCGCCGCAGGTGCCACCAGGTGTGCCACACCTCGCTGACACCACCGGTGTGCCGCGCTACCACAAGCTGGATTTTCCTACTTATGATGGAAAAGAAGATCCACTCGGGTGGCTAAACAGATGTGAGCAGTTCTTTTGGGGACAGAGGACACTCGAAGCACACAAGGTGTGGCTTGCTGCATACCATATGACCGGAAGTGCACAGACGTGGTATATGCAGCTGGAACGCAACGAAGGCACCCCTTTGTGGCCTCGTTTTGAAGATCGTTGTCATCTTCGTTTCGGCCCTCCGGTTCGATCCAATGGTCTGGGTGAATTAACAAGGCTTCGGATGACAGGGACTGTCGCAGAGTACCAAGAAAAGTTTTTAGCACTTTTGGGTCACATTGACTCCTTGTCCATGGCACAGCAGGTGTCCATCTTCACCTCTGGCTTGACAGACCTGTTGAAGATCGACGTGGAGCTGCATAACCCGCAAGACTTGGACACAGCAATGAGCCTTGCCCGTGCTCATGAACTGAGGGCTAAAGTCGCTGCTGCTGCCATCACAGAAGCATCCTCCAGCGAAAAGTCATCCACACCCACAGGACAGCTGCAAGGTATAGCCTTGACAGGTTCAGTTCCGGTTGGGGAAGGACGGGCACTGCGCCGATTGTCAACCGCAGAGATGGCAGAAAGAAGGGAAAAGGGACTGTGTTTCAACTGCGACGAAAAATTCTCGAGAGGCCATCGTTGCCAACGTCTTTTCTACCTTGAAGTTATTGATGATGCTGAAGAAGAAGATCCACCATGAATTACAGCTCGAGGACGAGCTGTATCTGAAGAGGGGGAGTAGTGTTGTGGCCTTAATAGCGTAGCAGTTGCCACAGCCATAGCTAGAGTCCAGTGCAATTACTGCAGCATTAAATAATTAGGGAAAATAGGGTAATACGTGAGTTAGTTTGTGTCAGACTCAAACAGAGTCCTAGGTGCGTACAACAGGTATTGGAGTCGGTTTGTGCACCAGGTCACCTGGCGGCTGGTCCTCCCGGCTGGTCCTCCTATAAGAGGATGTGTATTCCGTGTGTTTAGGGCAAGCAATGAATAATCAATCTATCTTCTCCTTGCTACTCCCGACCCTCTGAATTCTCTAAACCTAATCCCTGCTACCTTCTACCGCCGGCAACGGCACCAACACGCAGAGGACGTACTCGTCCTCCTGTTATCCACCCCTACTACCTTCGCAGTTCCAAGCGGCCACAACAACAAATGAGCCCTGAAGTAAACTCAATCAACCTTATGTAGCATACGTCACCAAAGCGGAAACCAAGGGAACGGTAACACTGACCATGCCATACAGGCAAAGGAATTACCTGAAATGTAGACATTATATTTGTAACAAGACAAAGTGAAGAGTTCAGTCTGTTATGAGTACCGAGTATACTCAGCACATATTGACATAATGAAAGGTAAATTGCATTTGAGCATGCAAAATAGATAATAAGTTCATGACAGGTTTACGAAGACCCACAGGTTGGTAAGTTCCAATATTATGCTCGTATACAAAAGTTCCCATTACCTTGAGCTATAAATAAATACAAATTTAGTAGAACTTAATGGAAAACATCTTGTCTCAATTGCTCTGACAAATTTCCCTATCAGGTGTTACTAAGAACACTATCAGTTATTTAAGTGATCTCATCACACGATAGTTGACCAAAATAAAGATATAAGCACCCATTAGTATACCTGGCTACATGGCATATCCTCTTACTAGTTCTACACTCACCGAGTTGAAAAGGGGAGTTCCTTCTATAATTTGTAAACAATATCGGTGGAAATCACTCTTCGTCTATATATCTACTTATAACTTTTTGAAGTTATTGTTTCAGAGTACAAACCTCAAGATTGTGAACTGTAAATGGTTCCTCTTTTATAATGTTGAATTGCAGTGTTGAAACTGCGGCTCCAGGTATAACTGTGCTAGTGTCAACCAAATAGTGGTGGGTCATCTTCATCACCTGATACAAATCAGAAAATGGGAAAAGAAAGAAATGAAGGAATAACAGTGAGCCAATTGTTAAGATCTAAAACAGAAAATCCGAGGCAAAATTATTTCAGCAGATATTTCACTTAGCATGAGGGTTTTTCGTGTATTCCATCAGATTTTCTAAGGCTCTAATGTTAGAGAAAAATAACATATAGCGTGACTCAGCACAAGATGTCCAACCTCAAAATCACGTTGTGCCACATAAATTGGGATGGACGGCTGGACATTGTTCGTCAAATCACGAAGACAGTCAAGGCCTGCACCCGTAGAGCATGTTATCTTTTTGGAAAGAACAAGACCATAAGATGATGGTTTGTTGTCTCGATTAATATAAGCAAAACTGCCTCAAGGAAAGCATTTTCATAGGATAAGCGCTAGGAGAGATCTTTCATAAATGGTCCAACCATTCTACTAAAGGGTGCGAAGCAGGGATGCATAGGAATTGAGAAGGTTGAAAGACACTACATACCTCCAATTGCATCAGCATGAGAATGGGTAATAATGACAGCATCAATCGCCCTCAACCTGAATACCAGCAGCAAACGGTTAGCATGATTAAGTTTCTTGTAAACAAATAACAGAATATGTGAGCAGTTCAGTACCCAAAAGCAGGAAACCACTGGATTGCGGAGTGGTAGAAGAACCTGACAGAAGAAACAGAACAACCCGCGTGGTATATAAGTCACTACTCTTTTTATTTCCAATAACGTTAACTCGGCACTTTGATCTGAAAAGAACTGCGGCGACAAGCAATAGGGCATACTTTCCAGCGTCGACGAGGATGTTGGAGGTGCCAGACGGCGTGACGTGCCGCAGGAGGATGCCGGTGTTACGCCTCCTGTTGGGGTTCCCCGGCTCCGTCGCCTTAGTGCAAACCTTCAACCAGAGCAATGTGAGAATGCAGAACCGAAGCAAGGCCTCCGGTGGTTGATACCGAGATAGAGGTGGAGGGTCATACGGGGCAGGTCTTGGAGGGATCGGTGAGGCAGCTGACACGCGGGATTCCCTCGCTGGTGCCAGTGCCAAGGAAGATGAGCTCCGAATGCCGCGGGCCCTCCTTCTCCGACACCAAGGGAGATGCCTCACCGCCGAAGCCGGGGCGCCGTGGGAGGAGGAGCAGAAGGAGCTCGCTGCAAGGTTCACGGCGCGCGCTAGGCATTACGTCGAACAGCTGATGCGCCGGAGGTGATTTACGCAGTTAGGATTTTTTTTTTTTACTTACGCGACGCACCGAAGCGGAGGCGGAGGCTCGGGAGGGGCAGGCGGGAGGAGAACGGCGCGGTGGACGCCGGGGCGCACGGGAGAGGGAGACGCCCGCGCAGGGAGCGCGCTGCGGCGAGCGAGCACGCGAGCGGTGAATGCAGCATGGGTAAGCGGTGGGCGCGCAGGAGAGCTGCGATCGCGCCGGCGCCGGCGCCGGACGCCCCTGACATCGGAAGAGCGCAGATGCGTCTGAGTTCTGACTGGCCGGCGGCGGTGCGGTAACGACGGCGTCTCTCACCGGGTTCTGGCCACCTGTCGCCTGTTGCGGGGACGGTAGAGGGCGACACTGGCAAGTGGGCCCGGACTTCTCTCTCCACGGTCAAGAAAGACGCACGACTTTTTCATCCATGGGTCATCTTCTCAATGACATATGGGTCGAGACCCACATGTCGGGGCGTAGATTCGTGTTGCACTCTCGCAGATAATATTCGTTGCCATGTGGTGCTTGCTTGCCCAATGGGCTAAGAGCATCTCCACCGGCACTTTTCAATATACCTCCTATGCTCAATGGGTAAGGGTGGGCGTTCGGTCTTTCGGTTAGTTCGTTTCGGTCTTTTCGGTGTTTAACAATTTCGGTTATCTAGAAAATGATACCCGTAATAAATTCGATCTTTCTGGTTTTCTGTTATTCGGTTTTCGGTCTATTCGGTTCGGTCTTCGGTCATGACCAAATAGACCAAAATCTAGTGCGCAAGAAGCGGAATCGACGCCCGGTACTAGGAAAGCGGGAAGAGATCGACTGGGTCTCTCGCGCACGGGAGAATCTACATTACACTGGGCTTGTATACTCACTTGTTGCGTATAGAGACTAGATGGTATGCTTGGTTCAGTAGTTGGGCCTATAGACTAGATGTACATAAACTAGGCTGGCACACAAATTTGGTTGTTTCCATACATAATTCTCTCAAAATAAAATAAAATCGGTCTTTCGGTCTATTCGGGTTATTTATAAGTGATGACCGAATTTCTGATTTAATTTCGGTCTTTTCTAATTTGCTACCCAAATTTCTAACGGTCTTTTTTGTCTCGGTCTTTTCGGTTTCGGTCTCGGTCTTTTCGGTTTCGGTTTTCGGTCTTCGGTTTTTATGCCCACCCCTATCAATGGGGTTTGGAGGCAAGAAAATTTTCACATTGGCATCCTTCAAGTGTTTTAGACGAACTGATTTCCGTCCGGCACCCCAGGAGGTTCTTTAAACTTGAGGGCCTCTTCGGGGTGTAGGACATTTCCCAGACATGCCCTCCTATAGACGTGGCCCACTCGTTATACACACAACGCCGCGACCTGATTTATTTGCCCTCCACCCCGTCCTTTTGTTTCCTCTCACCGGGTTATCACACCATCGTCATCACCCCTATCGTCGCCAACTCGATTCGCACCGCGGGGTTCAGCCGCAGCGACCACGCAGGGCTGCTTGCCGCTATTCCCTGCCGCTCTTCGCTCTTCTTTTGTGCCGGCGCAGTTCATTCAGCCGGCTCTGCCTCTTCCTCCCTGCCACCCCGCACGCAAGGCGTAAGGTCGTTCGCCAATAGGCTCATTTGATTGATTGATAATTGATTTGTGGCCTAGTTTCATTGTTTTTTTTTGTCCAATAGGTTATGGATAGCGACGACGAGTCATGTTTTTCCAAATGATGGGGGGAGACTGCCGCATTTGAATCTGACGACGAAGAAAATGAGATGGTCATGGCCACTCGATCTTCTAGATACACAAGCGGTCGAGAATGACGCCGTGCCAAAGCGTGGAGGATCAGCGAAAACGCGGCTGGCCAACAAGAACTGTTATAGAACAACTTGTCACATGCTCTTGTTTAGTGACTACTTTGCCCAGATTCCGGCGAACATATCTCACGAATTTCACAACGCTTTTGGACGAAGAGGGAAGTGTTCAATAGAATCGTGCATGGTTTTTGGGAATATGATGACAATTTCGAGCTGAAGAAAAATTGCACCAGCCTTTTTGGATTATGATCCCTTAAAAAATGCACGGCCGACATACGGTGTCTTGCATATGGAGTTCCTGTAGATTCACTGGATGATTATCTCCGGATGTCCGATTCCATCGTCGTTGAAGCCACCTATAGGTTTTACAAGGCAATAGTGGCAGTGTTTGTTGGGCAATATCTGAGAGCACCCAGTACAGCAGACACAGCTTGTGTCTTGGCACAAGGCTAAGCTAGAGGATTTTCGGGATGCTTGGAAGTATCGATTGCATGTATTGGAATTAGAAGAATTGACCATTCACTTGGTAGGGGATGTATAGGTCAGGACATCATGGAGCGTGGAGTGTGATACTTGAATCTGTGGAAGATTATGATTTTTGGATTTGGAACGCATTTTTTGACACCGGTGCTCACAATGACATCAATATGCTCCAACGCTCTCCGGTGTTTATCAGACTTTCTCAACACCAAGCTCCGGAGTGTGAGTATGTGATCAATGGCCATGACTATGACAAGGGGTACTACATTGCGGATGGCATCTATCCAAATTGGTCAACATTCGTGAAGACTATTCGTAACCCTGTTGGTGAGGAAAATTGCAATTGTGAAAAGAAGCAAGAGTATGTCCGCAAAGATGTGTAGCGGTCATTTGTTGTGCTCCAAGCCAGGTTTGCCGTTGTCCGGTACCCTTGTCTATCTTGTTCGCTGGATCAAATGTGTGAGATCATAAATGTTTGTTTTATCATGCATAACATGATTATCGAGAGTGAGCGAGATACAAGAAGGTCATTGATCAACGAGGTGTTTGATTATCAGTGGCCTATCGCCCAGCCATAACCAGGCGTGTCGGCCCAGTTATATTAATTTATGGCCATGTAACGAAAAATTCGTGATGAAACAACACACGAGTAACTGCAAAATAATCTCGTGGTGCACCTCTAGGCGATCAAAGTAAACAACGCAGTTCAATTAGGGCTGATTTAATTTTCATGTGTTATTCTCGGGATTGAATAATTTGAATTTGAATTGTTATAATAATTTATACATTTTCTATATTTGAATTATTATTGAAAGTTGCAAAAGTTTTTTAAAATTTAGTTTTTTTAGTTTAACCTACTTTAAAGATTGGGGCGGACTCCAAACCTCCGGACAAATGTCCGGCACCCAAAGAGAGAGGGCCCAATTGGCGTGCCGGACACGATTGGTCTAAATGGGCTTTTGGGCTCGCCCGAGGAATAGTCACCGCGAACTGGTCGCATATAATATTCGCCGCCGGATGCTGTTTGCCATCTCTTCAGGCTTCTCCCACCTCCCTTTCCTTCCCCATCGTCTCGTCCCCCGTCTACCACCGCCCGCATCTCTGCCCCTCCCGGAGCACGCAGGAGATCGACCTCGCCGCGCCGGCTCGCCGGCGACGCCACCAACGACAGGCACGTACCCCTATCCCCCGCTCTCATTTCAAGCAACCCGCGTGCCATGCTTCCGCTCCACGTGTTGTTTCTTGTTTGACCGATCCGGGGATAGGCTGGATCGATCGCTCGTGGGGCTTACCAGCGAGATCCCGCGCGCTCCGTCCTCTGGGATCAGCGTATAGACGAGTATCATTTCTCGCCGTTTCTGGTGGAGATGTTGGAAGGGTAGTGCGTGGCAGTTAACGGGACCGCGTCAAAGCTAGCAATGTCGATTTGTGCATGTTTTCTGGGGCTGTAGACTACTTAGTAGTTACGGAGTAGCTAGCAATTCTAAGTTTACTAGTTGAATGCCCGTGCGTTGCCACGGGCTATATTGTGTCGTCACTTGTGTTGCACATGTAAATATAATATACACATAAAAATTAAAGAATCACATATTGTTATATATTGAAAGAATTACTCTGCATAATTATAAGTCGCTTTTACAGAAAGCAAACTATTGCTTATTAAGCAATATATACTCCATTTACATTTTTGGGTTCTTGGGCAACATCGACGAGGTCCATTCAATGTTTCTATCCTGCTCATAGCGTACATAGAGATAGTATATGTTCATAAATTTTAAATTTGGTAATTGTAATATGCATAGTAAAAAAAATCCCTCGTTACACCTTTTTTCCAACACCATAGTGTCTTAACCCAGTTTCTCCATAAACTTGTGTTTCCATGATTAAGTGTAAAATCAGTAGACAGATTAAAAACAAAGATCTATATTATAAAAACAGTTGATTGTTCAAGATTGTAGAAAATGTATATATTTCTTATCCACGAGCTGCAAACATGTCGCACCGAAAATTCCACAGCAAGCGTATTAGGAATTACTTTCTAAAAATAATAAAATCTTACACAATTTTATCTCAGGTTCTCAATTAACCTTGAAAAACAGCTGAATGGACAGAAAAAAGGGATACGACAGTTTTGTGTCTGGTACTCGTACGATATCAAAATCAATCCGTCAGTTTTCCAGTGCTGGCCATCGGCCGTCGGACGCACGCGTCGCAGCGTACGCGTAGCAATTCGGTAAAAAAAGAGTACTCTCTTCTTCTTGCCTCTCGTCAGTCGCTGCCCAAAATCCCAATTCTCAATTCCCCACCTCTGCGCTCGCCCACGCCGGCAGACCAAAATCCGGTGCTAGCGGCTCTTCGAGCTGCTCTTCTACGACTTCGCCCATCCATAACCATTGCCCCAACTCTGACCGTGGCCTCCCCAGCTCCACGCGTGCAACGCCCGCTCTCGCCACCTCCCTGCCAGAGCGTAGCCGCGCCGACGCTGCCCGTGCTACCCCACGCGACGCCCTTGTGCTCGCGAACGGCGCTGATTTCCTTCCGCCGCGGGCCGCCCATCCTCCGCTCCGGCAACCACCGGGCGGCTGCCCTAGCCTCCCAGGAGTGCCGCCCATGAACTACCCGACGGGGGCCGTGCCTGATTGGTGGATTTTCTCTTCTCCGTTCCGCCGTGTCCGGCCACACGGGGCAGAGTCGCGTGCTTTGTGCAAGTCCTCGTCGAGCCTTTGATAGTCGGCGAGGAGCGCCTTCGCGGCAACCCCTCGTGGACGCCGAGAAGCTCCAAGAAGGCGACTATAGCTGTGCGCCGTCATGGAGCTCCGCCTCGCCATGGAGCCCCGCCCCGCCCAGCTCCGACCGAGTTTGCATCGCCGCCCCGTCGGTCGGGTCCCAGACCACCGCGAGCAGCAAGAGGCCGGAGGCAGAGGAGCACAGCGCGTCTCCAGCTTGGTGACTACGGCGACGTACCTAAGACTTCCTCCGCCGGAGGTCGTGGCGGACGGGGCAGCGGCCTGAGGTGACCGGCGCAGGTCGCGAGGCAGGGGAGCGGCGGCCCAGCAAGCTCGATGGGGAGGTTTGAGGGCGGCGCGGAGGGCCTTGAGGCAGGGGATTGTAGGGCGGCGCAGAGGAGATCGATTCGAAGGAATGGGCGGGGACGGAGAGCACGAGGAAGCAGGGGATGCGAGCGGGCGGCACCGGCGAGCTCGAGGCAGAGAATGGGGAGGCGGCACGGAACGATGGCTCGAGTTCTCTCTACTTTCCCAGAACGATGCAATCGTTTTTTTTTCACTTAGGCGGTGGCAACGGCCGTAAATTCTCTCAAAATATAGGGGTAGAACCGGAACTTTAAAAAACGTACCATGACCATCACCACCTCTAGCTATATTATATAGTAGAGATTTGCTAGCAGATACCTGATCCTCTTTGTTTCGTGTTAGCTAGTGTTGATTAAGTGAATATAGTTAACATATGTAGTTTCCTGCAGAGCATGCTGGAGGTCACTTTTTGCTTGTGCAATGAATTTTTGTCCAGTGCAAATCCCTAGTTTCATGGTACTGATTTCCTGTGCACCTCTGCGACTGAGATCTCCTGCATATATTTTACAGGGCAGTGGTGTGTAATGAAAAAAGGCAACATTCACAACAAGGAGACTCACGGAACAAGCGGCGGCATAACCGAGGAAACGTCTGTGGAAAGGGTGAAGGCCCCCAATCTGCTTGAGCGGGCCAAGGAAGAGATCGAAGCTCTCGTGGCAGCTATTCACGACAAGATGTCCAGTCCCCGCAGGAAGGAGGGTGGTAATTTACTTGCTGATGTCATTTCTCCTAATTTAATTTCTACAAGTATTGCTTCCTGTTGCGTAACATATGTTGAGTTGTACTGAAAGTGACGGTAGGGTTTAAAATAGGAATTACATGGGAAGAAACAAAGATGGGTATGACAAAAGAGGAATAATAGTGGTGCAACAGAGATAAGATGCACATCTTGGTGCTCTTTTACCAATGAGACTTGCTTGTCCCATCGATAGTTGTTTATACCGCTTTAAATTGTTCATGACCGAACTGAGTCTACCTAAGTCACGAGGTAGCCACTTGCCAGTTTCCTGTAGTACCAACATATACACAAGTTTCAGCTTTTCAATTCTTGGCAGCTTCACAAAGTGGCACCTAATTCTTTGGGAAAACCCAGTGCTTCTGTGCTGAATATGAAAACATGTGCAAATGTGAAATTTCTGCTTGCCCTTCTTATTAATGCATATTCACTTGATTTGTTTACAATGATTAAGTTGATGTATGCTTATGTGGGATTCTTTTCACCTCATTAAAATGAGTTGTGTTTTGTGTACCACTATACCGGAGTTTCCCGGGTGACTGAAATCACTTGGATTTTCAGATTTGTCTAACTTATAATTGAGACTTCTTGAGCATATGGTTTTAAGGTTTAGAACTTAAACATCACGAGAACTTTGAAAGTTGAAACAATAGATTTTGTGGACAAAGTTTCAGTTATAAAAGATGTTTCTGAAATATGGTTTCTCGAGAAGCTACCGTACAAAGAAGGTCTTCCAATTTGATAGAACAAAAGAGAAAATAAAGTATATACTACAAGAAGGAAACAACGGATAATAATATCCCCCCTGAAGCCTAGTGCTCAGTTCCTATATTTCCGGTTCTTTGTACTACTGACATCATGAATGGTAGTAGTCTCTTTTATCAGCACTCTGTTCAGAACTTCATTTTAATCTTTATGCACCACTATGAATTGTGTGCAGAATTGCACAAGGATTCCAAGGAAGCCATTGAGGCGACCACACATAACAAGACACATGAGAATGAAACACATGGTACCAGCAACGATATAGATGAGGACACCCCAGTTGACAAAGTCAAAGGCCCGGGCGTCTTTGAACGAGCCAAGGAAGAGATTGAGGCTATCGTTGAGGCTATCATTCCGAAGAAGGGATCCGATAAGAAGTGAGGATTGAGTGCAGCATAGCGGAGGTGGTGTCGTCGGTGGTTGTGGCACTTCATGGGCATTGTATCCAAGATATTTCCCATAGGCAGGCCTGTATTTTGCGTTGCCAAACTCTATGAGCTGTAAGAGCTGAATACTTTGTTGTACAGTCGCTGATTGGTGTTGAGTGGAAGGTTTTGTATAAAGTGTGACATGACCGTACAAGTGTAATTCTTGTCTTGTGTTTGAATTACCAATAAGCAGCATACAAAACATCATCATTACATTCCGGTTCTGTCATTTGGTCAGGCATGCTTCTTCATTGGGTACAATTGAGCTGTGGACTGTGTCGTCGATGCCGAAAGAGATCTGGCTAGAGCAGGAAGAGCATCTAGCAGGAACTGACGACGGAGTCTTGTGTTTGAATTACCAATAAGCAGCATACAAAACATCATCATTACTTTGCGGTTATGTCATTTGGTCAGGCATGCTCCTTCATTGGGTACAATTGAACCGTGGACTGTGTCGTCGATGCCGAAAGAGATCTGGCTAGAGCAGGAAGAGGATCTAGCAGGAACTGACGATCTGACGGAGTATATATACTAGAAGTCGAGGGGCAACTGAAACTTTAGCGACCGGCTGACCGCTGAGGGCGTCACAAGTCACAACATATAACATAGTCGCATCATGTCGTTGTGACGATGCTTTTCGAGGGGTTCTCATATCTGTTTACTTATGGATAGTGTACGAAGAAAAAAAACAGAAATTAAGTGCATCATTTGAACTGGTGAGAATCATGTGTTTGGGTGTTTTCTTGTTTCGTCAGGCAAACTTGACTGAACCTGCCATTAGCTGCATCTCGTAGAAATAGCCTTTGCCCTGTATTTGTAGCTCTTCAAAATGCCAACTTTGTACTTCATGCTGTATGTTATACTTGAGCTGAAATGAAATACGGAGAAGGCTTTGCGATAGCTCGGCCTATAGGCCAAAAAAGATTATATTGCACCTGCTCACCCTGACGTTGTACGCGCCTGGCCGAGCTCACGTAGCCTACCCATCGCGCCCCCTTTGTATGTCCGTCGTTCTTGCCGATTGCTCCGCACATCCTTCTTTGTTCTTTCCTTCACCTTCCCCCTATGAAAGGGTGGTGCTGTTTGGAAGGCTCGCCTTGGTGATGGTGATGCTTGGGCGCTTTGTGCATCGCATGCCTCGCTTCTATTTTGGCCCCGTATGTGTTTCTTGTTTTGCCTGATGGAGTTTGAGCTCGCTCTGTTTCCCATGTTTTCTCTTGTCTATTGCGTCTTTTGTGTTTTTCCGTTACTATACTTGTGTTTGAGACTTTGAGTGTGTTGTGTTTGCCTTTTCGTGTCGATGCTGTGCACGCACCTTTGGCTATTTACGATTCGATCGCGCGCATACAGGAGGCTTTATTACTGCCCGTGATTTGCAGGCTCCCTGAGGTTTCCCTCGAGGATCACGAAATTAAGCGACACATACGAGCAAGAAACTACGATATCGAGTTGGAAAAAGGCAGTATGTTTTGTAGGAATCATGTGTCTCGAACCAAGCCTTACATGATTGATTACTCAAGATAACATCGATGCACTTGTGCCGATCAACACAAAATAGCCAACAAAAGCTTCACTATGTGGATAGGCCTACTAATTGGCCCTGTAACCCAGGAAGAGGTTGAAGAGGCCGTCGTCGCCGAGGTGGTGCGCGGCGTGGATGAGGTCGATGGCGGCGTCGTGCGTCAGCCCGCGGACGAACGCGTCGTCGAACTCGTCGACGTCCTGGCCGCGCTCCTCGGCGTCGGCGCGGGCCCTGTAGTAGGCGACCGCCGTGGCGAGGCCCTTGCCGGAGACCCCCCGCGGCAGCTCGACCACGCGCTCCCCGGCGCTCACCGCCGCCGCCACGCGTCCCGCCCGCTGCACGAGCGACGCCGGCACGGCGAACTTGGCCAGGTCCAAGCTCCGCAGCAGCACCTTCTGATCATCCTCCTGCGCCATCGATCGATCCCAACGGCTGCTGCTGAGATGAGTTGGCTACCTAGCTAGGGCTTAATTTGTTGTGTGCGTGATCGGCGCGGGGCTTCCAAAGCTGCGATGGCGACGATTGATTTCTGGGCGCTACGACGAGGGGAAGGTCCGCGTATATATGCGAGACACACGGGCGGGGTTCAAGTCCGACTCGGCTCGGCCGCCGGCGTGTGCCGTGCGGATCGGGCTGTAAAGGTTCTTTTCCGTTCGAGGTATGATGTCCGTGTCTTTTGCCGTAAGAATACGAAACCCGTTTCTGTTTCGCCGACGTACAGCGTGCTCGTGCACGGTACCGTTCTTTTTTTCTCCTGTTTTTTTTTTTTGTGCTCTTTGTTTTTTTCCCTAGAAACGTTATTTGTCTACGACTTTGATAGAGCACTCTGGGTACTAGGTACCTCTGTTTCTTGAAACAAGGCCTATACATTTTTTGAGAATTTAACACTTTTAGTCCCACATCTTGCACGGTGTGGACTTTTTAGTCCCACATCTTGTAAAATGGACATGTTTAGTACCTAAACTTGCTAAGAGTGGACTTTTTAGTCCTGGAGGCCTCTGGTGTCGACACGTCTGCACCACGGTGTCAGGTAAACTTGAAAAAAAAAACCTAGCATAACTAATGTTCACCGATTCATCTCTCACGGATTAAAAAGGTTATCCACACCGCCTCGCGACCGTGCGCTCGTGAGACCACAAATCCTCCACGCAACACGCGTGGCCGCCGGCGAAGCACGGAGATGGCGGCGTATGGACAGGCGTTCTCGGAAGAATGAAAGATGATTTGAACATCACCAACACATCCCATGGACAATTGTTAGTGACAAACAAAAGGGACTAATCAATGCTATTGATAAAGTTTTTCCAGATGCAGAGCATAGATTTTTTGTTAGGCATTTGCTTCAGAATTTTAGAGGGCAGGGCATAGAGGAGAGACACTCAAGAATGACCTGTGGGAAATTGTTGTACTCTCCAGCGAATCTTTTGAGAACGCCTGTCCGTACGCCGCCATCTCTGTGCTCCGCGGGCGGCCGCGCGAGTTGCGTGGATGATTTGTGGTCTCGCAAGGCACGGTCGCGTGGCGGTGTGGATAACCTTTTTAATCCATGAGAGATGAATCGGTGAAGATTAGTTATGCTAGGGGGTTTTCTGCAAGTTTACCTGACACCGTGGCGCAGACGTGTCGACACCGGAGGCCTCAAGGACTAAAAAGTCCACTCTTAGCAAGTTTAGGTACTAAACATGTCCGTTTTACAAGATGTGGGACTAGAACGTCCACACCGTGCAAGATGTGGGACTAAAAGTGTTAAATCCTCACATTTTTTTCATAAGTCAAACTACACAAAGTTTGACCAAACCGTTTAGAAAAATATATTTTAACGTTCACAATACGAAGTTAATACCATTAGACACATCTTGGACTGTATTTTCATATGATATCATCCTAGTATCATACTTGTTGATAGTTTTTTCTCAGAACTTGATCCACCCTTTACATTGTTTGACTTTCGAGAAAAGTTATACATCATATTTTGAAAAACGGAGGGAAGCGAAGGCGATGACGACGTGGGGGTGGGCGTGCCGACGCTGATGAGGGCACGAGGCTGCAATTAACCGGATTGCTTGCCGATTTTACTATTGAAAGCATAATAAGTGTTCGTATAGTTGTATCTAAAACCGGAAAAACATCTCCTGCTATATTACTCTGGGCTCAATGTAAAAATTGGAATGAGAAAACAACACCTAACACTGATCACTACAAAGGGGTTTTTGGAACACCCTCGTAAGGAAAACAATTATAACCACTGCAGAAAAACACCAGTTTTATCCACGTACAAAAAAAAACAAAGCCTCATCACACCATCTTTGTTTTTAGCCTGTCTCAGCCCCCTGTTGTGAGTAGATCACTGGTTTCAGATTCCAATTTATGATGGGGTTCAGAGGTTGGTGTCATCCCCGTTTGTTTGTAAATTGAAATATTTGAATGTTTTAATTCTCAGACAGTGTATCTGATTCTCTCGATGCGATCTTCAGAAACTAGACCTCTCACAAGTATGTTTTGGCAATTTTTCGTGGTTTAGAAGCTGTCACCCAGAGATCAATGAAGCTGACATGGCATGGGTGCCGAAGTTACCATGTGGTAATTTAATTTGAAAAGGGTGGTAAACATACGCATGTGGGATTGAAACTCTCTCCGATACGAAGTCAAGGTGAAAATGGACTTCGATTTGGACTTAGGCTAAGATTTTTTTTTCATACAGCTTGTTTTTGTTGTAAATGTGGTAGTTTCTGTTTTTCTCGTGTGTCTACTTAACGAATCTACATTTTACATGTAATCATCATTTTTCTCTCGAGTGGCTATGTAGGCGTTGAGCATATAATTTAATTTTTAGAGAAACATTCCCTTGTCTGACTGCCCCGCTCATAACGGACTTGGCTGGGTACCGACCGCGATTCGTACCGCTAGATCGGTTCCTTCTTATCTTCTTTTGTTGTTTCTTGTTTTCTCTCCTTCCTTTTCACTATTTCTTCTTGTACGATTGTACCACCACGCCCGTGCGGCATATGCCTCGGTGAGCCTATTCGGCCCCGCCATACATCAAGAAGTTTGAAATTGTTAAAATGTATATGTTGATTGCCTAGCCTTTTCCATCAATTCGCATAATGCTTGTGAAACCGAACGCGTGGCCACACTAGTACCTAATTGAGGACAGGGGCCGCCTAAAGATTGCTAAAGAACTACTCCCTCCGTTCCAAATTAATTGACTTCCATATATCTACATTTGGATGTATATACATCCAAATGTAGATATATGGAAGTCAATTAATTTGGAACGGAGGGAGTAACATTTACAGCTCGATTATTCGCAAAAAAACATCCAAATGTAGATATATGGAAGTCAATTAATTTGGAACGGAGGGAGTAACATTTACAGCTCGATTATTCGCAAAAAAACAAAGGGCCAATTCTAGGTCCCCTCTACAGCCGTTGGATCTCCATCGTGTGTCTAGGAATCGATTTAGCACGTTTTTGCATTTGATCTCTCCATGTTTTCGAAACTCAACCCGCACTACACATCAGACCCGCTTAAATGAAAGGGTATACTGCGTTGCCCCCGATCTTCTCTATATTTACAGCGCAAATGCCACTGCGGTTATTTTCCCTGAGTATGACAACAAATTCACTAGTATTGCCACAAAAATTCCCGTCACGTGTACAAAAAAAGTATAGTATTGCAACAATTCTTACAACATTTCAGAAACTGGTAACCTTACCAAAAAAAAAGTGGTTAAACAAACATTTTTTTTTGCTGTAGATAGCTTCACAACAAAAATCTTCAACAATTTCAATAAAAAACACAAAGTATTACAACAAAAAGCCATGTGTTTCCCGCAATTAAAAAGTGGGCAACTGTTGCTAAAAATTCATTTGCAACAAAAAACACCAACTATTTTAACAAAACTCACAAACTATTACAACAAAAAAACTTATGTTTGTAGCAATTAAAAAGTCGGTAAACAAATGAATGTTCCGCAACACATTAATTTGCAACAAAAATCACCAACTATTTTAACAAAACTCACAAACTATGACAACAAAAAAATTATGTTTGTAGCAATTAAAAAGTGGGTAAACAAATAAATGTTCTACAATAGATTAATTTGCAACAAAAATCACCACCTATTTCGACAAATAACACAAACTATGACAACAACAAAAAATATGGTTGCAACATTTGGAAAATCCAGGAGAAAACAAACTTGTAACAACCGCCCCAAAACTCTAAAAATGAAACGTTTCTTTGTATAAATTTTTCGCATGTATGCAATGTAAAAAAATCCCAAAAAAAAAACTTAGCAAACAGCTCTAGCTAGCTAATTAGGCTGTTGGACTTTTTTTTGGCATAAAAACTGTACGTAACTTGTTATTGGGCTGAGAAAACGAGAGCGGCCCAGCCAACTCCAGGGATGCGCGCGCGCGGACGAGGGACCTATGCGAGGGCGCGTTAGGTCCCCCTAAAGCAAGCGTTTTCCAAAAACAAAACAAAAAGGACAAGTCTAGCGGGCGCCCGCGCGCCATATCGACCAGATGAGCGCTCAGGCAATTACCACCCCGCGCTGCTCGCGTGCGTTCACGTCCAGGATGGTGCGTCGCTTTGCTTCGCCCGCTGGCCCACAACACGTGCGCCTCCACTCTCCTTTTACGTACGCATGTTGCTGCTGAGGCCAAGCCTGCGAAGGCAACACATCCACATCATGCCAATCTCCCTATCAGCTACTGTAGCTTCCATGCATCCACATGCACGTACACATGTCTGATGCACAAGCTGCTCCCCAGCTGCCTAGCTCGCGTGTGCACGCCGCCGGTTCGTCCAGCTTGGCCGCACGCCGTGATGACCGGCAGGTCGCCACTCGTCAGGTATTATAAGCAACTCTACGACAACTGAAAAGCAACTTTCGTTCGCGAGTCGCGAAACGACTTTGTGCGTGACAACGAAAGTAAAAAACTCCACAACAAAGCATTTTAGTACACTAGGAAACAACTTTGATAGGCGATGATGCAACTGTAGAATCAACTTCTGTATGCCACCAATCAAGTTTAATGTGTGATGAAGCAACTTCACAACATTAATAAATAATTTGGTTTTCGCAAGCCAGCGGGAAGCAACTCCAAAAAATAAAAAAAACAACTTTGCTGTGTGTTGAGTAATTTCACAAACCGCGGAAAACAACTCCACACCAATTAAAATCAACTTTGGTATGACATGAAGCAACTCTGGTGTGTGATTAAGCAACTTGACAACAGTAATAAATAACTTCACAACTACAAAACAACTTTGTTGTGTGATGAGACAACTGCACAACTGCGTCAAGCAGCTCCGCATAAATTAAAATCAACTTTTATATGACATCAATCAAGTTTGGTGTACGATGAAGCAACTACGCAACAGTAATAAACAATTTGGTGAGCGGGAAGCAACTACACAACAATTAAAATCAATTTTGGTGTGTGTTGATGCAATTTCGCAAACCACGGGAAGCAACTCCATAACAATTAAAATCAACTTTGTTACGACACGAAGCAACTCTGGCGTGTTGATGCAATTTCACATTCCGCGGGAAGCAACTCCACAACAATTAAAATTAACTTTGATATGACACGAAGCAACTCTGGTGTGTGTTGATGCAATTTCACATTCCGCGGGAAGCAACTCCACAACAATTAAAATAAACTTTGTTACGACATGAAGCAATTCTGGTTTGGTGATTTAATTTCACATTCCGCGGGAAGCAACTCCACAACAATTAAAATAAACTTTGTTACGACACGAAGCAACTCTGGTTTGTGTTGATGCAATTTCACAACCGCGGGAAGCAACTCCACAACAATTAAAATCAACTTTGTTATGACACGAAGCAACTCTGGTGTGTGTTGATGCAATTTCACAACCGCGGGAAGCAACTCCACACCAATTAAAATCAACTTTGGTATGACACGAAGCTAACTCTGGTGTGTGTTGATGCAATTTCGTAAACCACGTGAAGCAACTCCACAACAATTAAAATAAACTTTGTTACGACATGAAGCAACTCTGATGTGTGTTGATGCAATTTCACAAACCGCGTGAAGCAACTCCAAAACAATTAAAATAAACTTTGTTACGACACGAAGCAATTCTAGTGTGTCTTGATGCAATTTCACTACTGCGGGAAGCAACTCCACAACAATTAAAATCAACTTTGATATAACATGAAGCAACTCTGGTGTGTGTTGATACAATTTCGCAAACCGCGGGAAGCAACTCCACAAAGATGATCGTGTACTACGTATTTATTAGGAATTGAGAGCACGCACAACAACACTAACTAGCAAACGAAGAGCAAGAGACCACAATTCTCTTTCCTGGAAAGAACTAGACCATCACGCTTCTCAGTAGAGCTACAACACAAGCAAGCCAAATTCAGAGAAAACAGATCAAGCAAAGCTAGTCAGATCTGGTGGCCGTCTAGGAGCTCTTTGGACGAGTGGCCTATGGGCGTTGACGCCTTGACGGATGCCCAAACAGTGGAAGAGCACTGCAGCTCGCCTGACGGGACCAACGCACTGTAGTCGTGGACCTGCTCAGATGGGAGGGAGCTCGGGGAGGCGAGCACGGCGGCGGCGGTACAGGGAGCACGTCGGCCATCTCGTTGCACGGGGAAAAGTGGAGGAGAAGAGGGCGGTGGCGTGCACGGAGGATGGTGGCGACACAGAGCTCGTGGCTGTCGGAGATGGGTGCGGGGCGGAGATCCGTGCGGCAGCACAGGGGCAGGATGTTGGAGGTCCGGTCGGCCGCGGAAGGAGGTAGGAGGTCCGCTCGGCCACGGCAATGCAGGGGCTGGAGATCGATGATTTGGGTCCAGTCGCGGCCGGTGCCCGCTCTCGTGTCGTGGGCTCGTGGCTGCCAGGAGGACTGGGTACGCCCCCTGATGTGCCCGGGAATGGAGGTATGAGACGGCGCGGCGCGGCGCGGTGCAGGGCAGGAGCCGGGCCGGCGGCTGGAGGAACGCAGGGGGTCGTGCTGTCGGATGATTTGGGAAGAAGGTTAGGAGGTAGGGTCAGAGGTAGGGGACGAAGTGAAGATGGGACACACGTGCAGTCGAGTGAGCGCTCGAATCAACCAAATAGCGCAGCTGCGCTAATAGGCATTTACCAAACAAAAAACAAAACTTTACAGTTCGTTCCGAACAGCACACGTGTTCCCTTCACACCGGCCGAGTCCGACTTGATCCCCGTGTGTCGTCTGCCCATATATACCCTCATCGTTATAGATGAGTTGGGTCCGGTCCGGCCCAGTTACCCGTTGGACCGGACCTGGGTTTTGTAACCATAAGGGAAAAGGGCCGAACCCACACGAATTAGGTCCAACAGGAAACAAACCCGTTCGACCCTAGGGTAGCACCGGACCTCTCGGCAGGCGAACGGTAGGGCGCCGCCGGCCGCCGTTGTGCCCTCGCCGTCCGCCACCCTCCGCCTTCGCCGCTCCCTTCCGCCGCTCGTCCAACTCGTCCACGCCTGGCGCAGTCGCGGCCGTCGTGCGCTGCGCGAAGCGCACGGGCAAGCGGCGGTACCCGTCGGAGAAGAAGCGGCTGGATCGGCTCCACAAGGAGCAGCTCCGACATACCGTCCTCGAGGAGGGCGGCGTCGCCCGGGAGGCCGGGTTCTGGCGACTTTCCAAGCTCGCCGTCCCCGCCAGCGACGACCCCGGCAAGGACTTCCTCGGCGTCTCCCCGCCGCTCCTCCAGGCCGTTGCTAAGGCCCTCAAATTCCCGGTACGATTGTACACTGCATTTTCTGATATGGTGATATAATGCCGTGAACTCGCGAGGTTTTAGCCTTTTAGGTGAGTGAGTGGATAGGGCGTTGCTGAAACAGCTTCCGTGCTCTGAATGTTAGTGGTGCGAAACAAGACTTAGCTCGTGCCATTTATATTAAGAAATTTGTTCCCTCATTCGTCTTGGCGAATGAGACAACCTTGAGTTGAGCTAGCTGCTATTAACCTCCTTCCTCAAGGAGGTCGAGTGAAGTTTTCCGTGGTGATATGGTATGGGGATTGAGGTGTAATTCGTTACTTCTGTGTCGAGGTGGTGGCGGGAGAAGTTCCATTTGCTGTGGTTGTGTTTACTCTGTAATGCTTGTGATGGGATTTTCTGTTATCCACTGTTTGATCTCATATGTGGCAGTGCACTCCTGTTTGAGGTTTATAATTGGATGTATTCTTGAACTGTGATTTATACTTGCTTATAAAACTGCATAGAAGCTCAGGGAACCATGTGATTTAGTGAAATACATTATGGTGTATTTGTTTGTATGATTGCCCACTTCAGCGTCTGAAAGTATGTACCTGAGAGAGTTATATTACGAATGATTGGTTGTGTTACTACTGTAAGCAAAGGACAGGAACTTATGTCATCTAATTATGATTTTATATGTTGAGATGTGGCGCCTGTTTAATTCTCTTAAAACGCTGTAGAGAACCTTATGGAAGTAGTTGAAGATACTTGCCATTGGCAACTTTTGAAAATATAGTTTTTATATGAGAGAATAGATGCTGTTTTCCGTCACTTGTATATTTTGATGATCTAGTCCATCGGTTGCATTTATATATACTCCATGTTTCTCCAGATGCCAAGCCAAGAGCAAGATCATGAGCAGCAACATGCCCAAGAAGATGGCCCTGTCATTGGCAGCGAAGGAGAAACACGTAGTGAACAGCGGGAAGGTCCTAGACAAAAGAAGAAAAAGATGAAGTGGTCTCCAGTTTCCAGGCACAATGTGGTAGCTTCTTTGGTGTCAAGGTCTCGGGCAGCACGGGCTTCCCGGGCTTCTCCGGCTGCAACACGATCTTCTCCGGCTGCAACACGATATGTATTGTGACATGGGGTTAGATATGTGGTGTCCATGGTTTTTTTGTTGCATTCCTAGGACTAAGCAGTGGCAGTTGTTTACCTCAACAGTCTTATAGATAGTGCAGCTGAACCCTGAAGTGACTCTAAAAAGGTTGTTCCTTTTCTTGTGCATATGCAGGAGTTCCAGGCTTGAGGTTGAGGAGAGCGGAAGAAGAAGGGCACCATGACCAGAGGTGAGAAGCAGCACGTGAGGATGGATGAGAGAGATACAATAAGACCGAGTGCTGCAACAACTGCTACTGCCTGCAGAGTCTGTTTAGTCTGTTCAGATGTGTTACGAGCAAGAAAAGAACAACGAAAAAGTTGGCATAGAAGCCTGTTGTGCTGTTGCTGTCGTACAAAGATCCTGCAGCATTTGTACTGCTGCTATTACTTTTTTTTATCTTAATGCTACTATTACTGTTGAATTGATTGCCGTACATGTTCATGTAATGCTTCTTGTGTTGTTGTTGTTGAAGAGGTTCGAACCTGGGATTACCCGCGAACCTGGAAAGAAAGGTGCGGGCCTAACCTGACCCTCTGATTTGTTTAAAAGGTTCGGCGGTCCAGTGCTAGGTTCGACCTGGACCGGACCTAGGGATAATCCCCACTCCCACGATCGTAGGAAAACCGTCCCCGACGGTTGCTCCCGAATCGTCGCCTCCATATGTCGGTTGTAAAGGCGACGGTTCTCCTTGTATATAAGTGTGAAATCATCATCAATAAACATCAGTTCGATTCATTCTGTCTCTCGCTCGATTCTCTCTCGATCGCTCCCGATTTCCTTCTAACACGTTATCAGCATGCTCGCCGTTGAGCGAGTCGATAGACCCAAAGTCAACAGAGGGGAAGAACACGAGAAATTTGACAACAGCCAGAAAATTCAGCGCTGAGAATCGAAAGGAGCAAGAACTCGCCGGCGAACTCGCCGGAATCGAACAAAATCGACGGGGAAGATCAACAGGCAAAAGGTGAGAATAGATATGCCTGAAGGCCTCATGTCCCCGTTCCTTCGACTTGGAGGACGAAATTGTTGTCGCCGACGATGACGCGGGTAGCCGCGCCGTTGCCGTCTCCGACCCCTGCGGTTGTTGAAGACGAAGCCGGCGTCCTGCTCCCGACGTTGCTGATGGCGGCGCGCCTCCTGGACGAACCCTGCATGCTGGTGCGGGATGGCTGGCGACGCTCCGTCTTCGATTCCGGCGCCGGCGCGAGCGGCTCCTCCAGGCTCCAACCACGCGGTTGTCGATGTCGACGCTGTCGCGCCGCGCCTGCCGCCCCTGACGCCGGTCACCCCTCCGCCTTCGCCGTGCGTGGGGATTCGGCGCCGCCTCTTGACCTTCGGCAAGCCCGCTGTCGAGCGGCCGCTCCGACACTTGGAGCCCCGCGGCGCTTGGGCTCACGAACGGTGCCTCCAACGACGTGGCGCCTGGCACCCACCCCCCGGTGACTCCTCCTCCGAGGATGAGCGCGGTGGGAGCTACTCACATCGCCTGTGAAATGTGATGCGGCCGTGGTGGCCAACGTCTCGGTCGAATCGCGAGATTTGGGGATCGAGCTGCTGGGATTTCTTTCCCTGGTTGCTCTCCTTATCCACTCGTTGACCAGATTAGTAGTGCTAGCGATGGCTGACTTTATAGGCCCATCTGCATGCGAACTGGCCCACCAGCTATCCACGTATATTTGCTTATTTGCTCCTTTAATTTAGCTTATTAGCAAATCAGTTGTTTAACAGTTGTTTCTAGCAGTATTTAATCTGTTTTAGATCTGTTAATTCAGTACATATATTTCGGTACTGTTTTCTGTTGAGTACAGATGTATTCCAGATGCTAAGTTGATGTAACATATTTCCACGTTTGTCACGTGTCGAGATTAATTACATCTATTTGCAATTGAGATTTTTAATTTCTTGCAAATATAAATTCAGTACATCTATAGTACTGTTTCTCTGTCGAGTACGATGTATTCCAGAATATTTTCATGTTTGACACATGTCGAGATTAACATGTCTATGTGCAATTAAGATTTTCAGTTTCTTGCAAATATAAATGCAAAATTCAGAGTGATTTCTTCAAATTGATGTTTTGGGATCATGAGGTAGTGTGTAGATTTATCTGCAACTACTGTTTAAGCCTACATTTTGTCATTTTTGACATTATGATTGCCAATGTGCTCTCCCATACATTTTAATTAAGTTATGGCATAAGGCATTCGAAGTGTGAGTATCTTATACTCCGCTAATGCTGCTAGATCTACTCCAAAATATATTTTCGAGATTATCTACAACGTGTCATACTTAACAATTTGAGGTTCACACTAATGAGTTCAACCCACTTCTTGAAACTTCATTTATTTTGCATAGTTCATTACGACATGACCATGATGGATCTTAATTTACCGAATGTAAATTACTATTTCTGGTTTACCATATAGATAAACGATGGCTCCAGAGTTTGATGCACTCGCTCTCAACGGCCACAACTATCTTATATGGTCTATGGACGTCAAGATCGCCCTTGCGTCCCGTGGGTTAGTGCGTGCAATCCAGGCTCCGGATGTTCCACTCCCGGCTGGAGTCACGCCTCTGACAGATGAGCAAAATATACTGCTTTGTACATTATAAGGCACCATGTTCATCCAGATTTCAAGTCTGAGTACTTGGAGGAAGAATCCCCGAGTACCTTGTTTCACGCCCTCAATACGAGGTATGAACAGCAGAAGGCAGTTGTCATGCCTGATGCACTCCATGATTGGACACATCTCCGACTCCAGGACTTCAAGTCTGTCGGGGAGTACAATAATGAGGTTCATAAGATCAGTTCCAAACTGTGCTTTTGCGGGAAGGAACCTACTGATGCGGAGAAGATAGAGAAAACTCTGTCTACTATGCTCCCATCTGACAGGATCCTCTAGCAGCAGTACCGTGTTCGCGACTACGAAGTCTATTCAGGCTGAAAAGCATGATGAACTACTCGCTAAGAATGCCTCTCAGCGTCTGGTTGGTTCTCAACCTCTACCTGAAGTTCATATGAATGTCGCGAACGGACGAAAGTTTGATGGTGGCTTCAAAGGCAAGCCCTCGAACTTCAATGGTAAGCGAAAGCGCCACCGGAACAGGAAGCCCAGAAACTCAGACCGTGGGAAAGGCACCGCAAAGCCCAAGTTTGACAAAACTAAGCTTTGCGACAAGTGTGGCTGCTACACGCATCCCACTAACAAGTGCAAGACCCCAAAGCATCTGGCCATTCTGTACCAGCAATCTCAGGGATGCAAAACACTCAAGGGAAAAGGTTTGAAGCCAACTTCAACCTTCCTCCAGATGACACCAATGGAGCTGCTTGTTCGCGAGATTTCCTACTGGACCTTGCAACGCCATAACTCTCCATAAGTCAGAGGACCCTACAGGCACGGAGAACATGATGGTTGAGTACGCCTCAACCAAAGTGTTTGGAGACTTAAACTAGTCCCACTATCTCCTTAGTGGTCGTTTTATTAATGTCCATTTGTGTTTGTTGTAGTAGAACATATATATTGTATCAGCACTGATATAAATAAGATTATATACATTCTATATATCTGATAAAGATTTCCATATTGGAACTTCTTCAATTCTATATATAGATTTCTACGAGTGCCAATCCGATGGATGTGGAACAAGTATATGAAAATGTACCCGCTCTATTGTCTGGATTGTACTACACGTACATCCAACTCGTAGCACATGTTGCATATAATGCAATTCCATCGGTCATGTTTTGCATGAGCTAAACTTTCCTAGTCATGAGATTTGGTTTGCACATATTGTGCCAATGGATCACTTCAGTCCCTTGAACACATTCAAGGTGATATTTGTGGTCCCAACCAACCATTGTTTGGACTAAAATCGAATTAAATCAATTCGAATGGACAAATATTGTTGTAGAATTCTCTTCACATGCCTCCACTATTAGTGCATGGCTCCGAGGATCGAAGTTCAACACAATGTCCTGTGTCCATACACAATTGTTTTTGGCGCCGTCTCTGATCAAAAGGATTTTTCTCATTGCACGACCCATGTTAATGAATTGCAATTTACCAACTTCACGTTGGAGTCGCGCAGTTTTACACGCTGCTACTGACTAACTGCATATAGCAGTACTTCCCCTCTGCAATTGATACGTGGAAATCCTCCGAGCATTTCCCATCTGCGTAAGTTCGGAAGCGCTTCACGCGTACCGATCTCACCACCGCAGCGTACATCATGGGACCACATATGAGGGATCTATGTGGGGTACAGATATCCGTCGATAACCTAGTACCTTGAACCCCTCATAAGGGATGTATTCACAGCCCAGTACGTTGATTGCTTATATTTAAGGAGGATTATTTCCAGGCATTAGGGGGAGATTTCAAGTACCACATCGAATGCCAGGAAATCAATTGGGACTTCTCGTTCCTCCTCATATCCACGTACTCAAGAATTTGACTCTACGTTCAGATTCACAAATTTGCATCACATGCAAATAACCTGCCAATTCATTTACTGATCTCAAAGGTGTTACAAACTCCTAATCCGGCTAGAAATGCGCCCGAAAGAGTGGAGGTACCAATAAAAACCACTCAACTCCCTGTTTTATAAAAAGAGGGGGAGTAGTACGGCCTCTAACCAGGATCCAGCTTTTTGCAAAGCAACAAAAGGAAATCGAGGATAAATCCTCTAAATCAGTAAATGCAAGTCAACCTTGCGTTGATGAACACCTAATGGGTAGTATACACCCAGTGGAAGGGAAACCTCCACAACCCCAGCTCCAGCTTGCACACACTGGCTGGGACATCGGAACACCCAGACTCACGCGTATTGGGAAATCACGAAGAGTCATCATGGGTGCATGATATTTGCTCCAACTATATCGATTCTGGAGAATCATATAACCAAAGCCTACAACTGTCGACAAACATCTCTTGTATGATTGCAAACAACCTTCACAATGATTCAGATCCAAAGACCATGGCCATGGCAGAGTGTGAACACACTTGCTAGGACTGAACTCATCAAAGGATGCAATCCAAGCAGATATAGCCTCGCTCTTACAAATGAATTCCCTATGGGATTATTCAATGTGTTTTTCTTCCGGAAACGGAATGAGAAATACTAGGTGGTGAGAAAGCAAGGCTTGTAGCATAAGGTCGGGTTTCCGCAGAGATCCGAGACCTACTCTCCAGATATGAGTGAAATCTCGTTCCGATACATATAACATTGGCAGCACAAAATCATCTATCTGTGCAGTTGATAGGTGTAGTGACAACATATCCATGTGGATCACTAGATTGCGACATGTATGGTTCCCGATGGAATCTCTGTCCAAATCGAAACACAAATGCAACATGTATTGTGTAAAAATCAATAAGTCACTCCAAGTCTTGTTGCTGTCGGTATATTTTGGTACAACCGACGTAGTGAGTTCCTTATACACAAGGATTACTCCTACCATGATGATTACCCCTGCGTGTATGTCATAGATAAGGATAACTCCTAAATGACAAAACACGTGATCATCTAACAGACGGATTTGAGATGAAGAATCTGGATAAACCCGCATAGTGCTCGGGAATATAACTCGAGCACCTTCACTCAAGTATTATGGTACACTAAGATGCCTATATCCAGAAAATTGGAGATGCCTATGGTACACTGGTATTGGCTACTTACATGATCCTACAATGTGTACATACATGGTAAATCTGTCACTCCATTGATGTCTTCAAATAGACTCTGGTGACTATACTACCATGATCATTCTAAGATGCAATGCTTCATGTTAACACATGTGGCTTCACGGAATGACAAACCGCATACATTAGTCATGTGGAATTGGTTCTATCGAATCATCTACCATTATCTACGAAAATAATGCGGCTTGTGTTGCACAGATGCAAACAGGATACATAAAGAGCAATATCACTAAGCATATTGCCCCCAAGTTGTTTTCCCCCATCAACTCCAGAAGAGTGGGGAAATCAACATCTTGCAAGTCAAATCATGTGATAATCTCGCTGATCTTTTCACGAAGTCTCTACCAACTTCAACATTCCAGAAATACATTCATGGGATTGGTATGTGATATGTCTCCAACGTATCCATAATTTCTGCTGTTCCATGCTTATATTATACCATTTGCTACATGTTTTATATACACTTCGTATCACTTTTATGCATTTTCTGGGACTAACCTATTAACAAGATGCCACAGTGCCAGTTCCCTGTTTTCTGCTGTTTTTGGTTTCAGAAAGTTACTTCTGGAAATATTCTCGGAATTGCACGAAACAAAAGTCCAGGTCCCTATTTTTCCAGCACGTACACGGAGTCCGAAGGAGAGACGAAGATGAGTCAGGAGGTGGCCAAACCACACCTAGGCGCGGCTGGGCCCATAGCCGCGCCTGCAGGTGGTTTGGGCCCCTCGGGGGTCCGCCGACATCGCCCCTTCGCCTATTTATTCCCCGAGACGCGAAAACCCTAAAACACCGAGCCTTTCATCCAGAACATATTCGCTGCAGCCGCCGTCGTCAACCCTAACTCGGGGGGTTTCTGAAGCTCTTCCCGGCACCCTGCCGGAGAGGGGAATCATCACCGGAGGGCTCTACATCGCCATGCCCGCCTCCGGAGTGATGCGTGAGTAGTTCATCTTTGGACTATGGGTCCATAGCAGTAGCTAGATGGTTGTCTTCTCCACTTGTGCCATCATGTTTAGATCTTGTGAGCTGCCTATCATGATCAGGATCATCTTATTGTAATGCTACATGTTGTGTTTTCTGGGATCTGACTTATATTGATACCTATGTGGAGCTGAATATTATATTATCATGTCTATGTCATTTGTGATCTTGCATGCTCTCCGTTACTTGTTGAAGCCTTGGCCACGTGAATACTTGTAACTCCAAGAGGGGTATTTATGCATGATAGTTGGGTTCAACCTCTATTTAACCTGGGATAGTGACAGCAAGTTCTAAGGTTGTAGATGTGTTGTTGCCACTAGGGGTAAAACAGCAATGCTTTATTCAAGGATGAATGTATTGTTTACATTACGCACATTACTTAATGCAATTGTCTGTTGCTTGCAACTTAATACTGGAAGGGGTACGGATGTTAACCGGAAAGTGGACTATTTAGGCATAGATGCATGCTGGATAGCGGTCTATGTACTTTGTCGTAATGCCCAAATGAATCTCATAGTAGACACCACAACTCACACATGCATGTTATATGCACTTATCAATTGTCAATTGCCCAGCTGTAATTTGTTTACCCAGCATGTTAGTTATCTTATTGGAGAGACACCACTAGTGAACTGTGGACCCCGGTCCATTCTTTTACATCTGAAATACAATCTACTGCAATCATTGTTCTCTACTGTTTTATGCAAACAAACATCATCTTCCATTCGATACGTTTAACCCTTTGTTTTCAGCAAGCCGGTGAGATTGACAACCTCACTGTTAAGTTGGGGCAAAGTAGTTTGATTGTGTTGTGCAGGTTCCACGTTGGCACCGGAATCCCTGGTGTTGCGCCGCACTACACTCCTCCACCAACACCTTCGAAGCAAACCTCGTTTTCCTACTGGTCCGATTAAACCTTGGTTTCATACTGAGGGAAAACTTACTGCTGCACTCATCATACCTTCCTCTTGGGGTTCCCAACTGACGTGTGACGTACAAGCATTGTTTCTGGCACTATTAACCTAGAGCCACCAGTATGCGACGGCTTCGTGATTTGCAAGAGTCAGGGGGAGTATCTTCCTGAACTTTCCTGTTCAAAGCATCATATTACACTCTTTTTCCCTTTATGAGTTTACTTTTCAGATTCTCATTAAGGTTTTTAATGAGGTAATATCAACATAAGATTATATGTCATACTTTCTGTTTTCCCCACCGGGGTTTTTAGGGAAGTATACAAGACATATTTATTGCCCTCTAAATTCTATGGATATACTTCATATCGAGTTAACAGAGGTAATAATCATTATATGTTGAATCATTTTCTCATTATTTTCCCACAGGGTTTGAAGGAGTTTTACCAACATATCCTACACTACTCCTCACATTTTTCCCACAGGGTTTTTGGAGGAGATTTAATCGAAGATGATGGACCCATTATGAAGTCAAGCGGTGATTAGGGGGAGTGTTAGAAATAATAACCCTTACGGTTATTAGGGATAATCCCCGCTCCCACGATCGTAGGAAAACCGTCCCCGACGGTTGCTCCCGAATCGTCGCCTCCATATGTCGGTTGTAAAGGCGACGGTTCCCCTTGTATATAAGTGTGAAATCATCATCAATAAACATCAGTTTGATTCATTCTGTCTCTCACTCGATTCTCTCTCGACCGCTCCCGATTTCCTTCTAACAGTCATCGCAACTTTGGAAGCCCCGCACAGCCACACAAAGCCCTAGGTAGCGAGCTCAGGTCCAGTCAAGCAACAGCTGCAATCGATGGCGCAGAAGGATCAGCAGGTGATGCGGAGCGCGGACCTAGTCCAGTTCGCCGATCCGGCATCGCTCGCCCAGCGGGCGAGGCGCGTGGCAGCGGCGGTGGACGCCGCGGAGCGCACTGGCGCGTGGTGGACCTGCCGCGTGGTGTCTCCGGCGAGGGCCTCGCCAGGGCGGTCGCGTACTACAAGGACCGCGCAGACGCTGAGGCGCGCGGCGTCGACGCCTTGTTCATCGGTGGGCTGACGCACGACGCGGTCATCGACATCATCCACGCCGCGCACCACCTCGGCGACGAGGGCCTCTTGAATATCTTCATGGGCTTCGGCTGGAGGGCTATTTAGTTCTAGAAGACGCTATTAGTAAAGCTTGTTAAGTTGTTTTTGTTGATCGGCCCAAGTTTTTTTCCGTTGTATCGATGTACGTGTTATCTTATTTTATTGGACACAAGTATCAATGTTAATCTTGAAATCTTGATTAATCATGTAGACGCATATGACTCATAGTTTCGTACAAAAAAACATGCATGCTGCCTTATAATTATTTTCAATTAATATTGTATTTTTTGTGCCCATGTATATCGCTTTCGCATCCGCCAACACACGACACCATTAATTCACCGATAAACTCAATGACCCAAAAACAGAGCCAGGTAAAACACGCTAAAAGTTGAAGAAAAAGCATGAAGCAGGGTGAACTCAAACACCATCGGCAATCCTTCCAAACGCGGGAACACAGGGCCGCAAAACGCATCCACCCTCCCAATATTTGCGCATGTTACGACATCACATAAAGATACTCCAAAACACACAATGGAAGGACGAAAAACGAAGAAAGATGCGCAGAGCAATAGTCGGCAAAAAGACGGATACGAAAAGGGCGTGATTCGTGTATTTCATAGACAATTAGGTGAGCTCGGCAGGCCTGCCAGGTGGCCACTATCACCCGCAACCAGAGAGCAATATCGATTTTGAAGAGATGGAAATACAAGGCAAAGGCTATTCCTATGAGCATAACTGATGCAAGTAATGTTTCAATCAAGTTTTGACAGAATTTTAGCTAATGTACATGTCGAGGACTACTCTGGGTGGCGGCGGATGAGCTTGATTTATTGCTCGAACCCGTGGATGAGCTTGTGCGTTTGCGATGTGGACACCACCTTTAAGGAATGGAGGGGGTACATTTGCATGCCCGCGATTTCACATGAATTGCTAATCCCATATAACCTCCATTGTGAGTTTGGTACTCATTCAATGTAGGCTCAAGGCTGTCTTTCAAGTGCTAAAACATTTTCTATGTTTTCTATGTTATGGAATCTTCTATTTTGAATCCAAAGTGAGGATGAGAACAAAGTACAGCACAAATATCCCCTTCCTTGGATTGGTTCAAGAGGTTGTGTGAGCACTGCCAAGAGATTGTGTGAGCGCTGGGCCAAATAATTGGTGGGCGGAGTAGTTGTACAAGAAGTGGGCCAAATAACATAAAATAGTTTCATTGTAAACCTAGTGTCTGCATAACCATGATACAAACAAAAATATGATAGTCAACTTTTTTTAGAGTATTGTTTTATGTTGGGACATGAGAACTAAGTTTGAAGTGAAACGGTTCATATTCACATGTTATATAGTAACAACCAAAGTGAAAACTTAGATATGAGTGACATAAATTACACTATCATTGAATTGTGACAAAATTTACACCATTATGTTTTTGAATATTAAAGGGAGAAGAAGTTTATCCTCTTTCGTTCGTCTATCCATCAAACGTTTCGTCCGTCAATGTACTTAACCATCGAACCTGCCTCCCTGCCTCAAGCCTAGGCCCACATGTCAACCAAAATAAAGCCGAGCAGCCAACCCCACCCCTCTTCCACCCCAAGACACTAACGTCTCTCCCTAAGACCTAACTCCTCCTCTGCTTCCCCTGATCAATTTGCCGCCTCCGCGACCACCACTATCCCAGTCTCCTCCCCCTATCTCCTTGGTAGCACCGCTTCCATGTTGTCACATGTCCTAGATCTCGAGGGAGAGGTGGCAATGGTCGAGCAACTCGGTGCGGTATGGAAGACCGACATTTGTTGGATTTATGGCTAGACGAGTTGGGGATCAAGTTGAGAATGAACGACCCATGATTATGCTTGAGGGTAGACAGGATTGAATGAAGTTGTAAGATCTATTTTTCTTGGTTGTGCTTGTTGCATGAGAGAGCAAAGAGGTTTCCGAGATTGTTTTGCTTGGTTCTGTTTCCTGCATGATAGTGGCGCTTCTGAGTGTTTAACAACAGAGAAAACTAAGAGAGAATGGAGTTTTTTGTGATGATTTTGCACGTTCTTCGTCACAACCAAATTAGCATCGGCTTATCTGGAGTTCCTCTTCACTGTCATCACCTGTTGTCACCTTATTTTAGATAAAAGGCAATAATGCCCAGCTTTGAATTAACAAAGCTACCGAGTCACAACGGCAGTTACAACGAGCTGATAAACAGCTTACAAGCAGTAGACGCCCCAAGCAAACAAAAGATACAACAAACACACAGCACAGCTTGAGGAGCCTACGCTAAAACCTGGCTACACTAACAAGAACCATGGCAACCGAGGCCAAGACGGGAGCACCAAAGGAGCACGACGCCGTCTTCAACTCCAGAACGCACTTGGACTCAGCTTCCGCCGTCCTCGCCACTGGAAAAGGACCCCTGTCCCTCGCCCAGGCTCGAAAGGCGCTCCGTACCGTCCAGAAGGCGAAGGAAGCTCACCCGAGAGCAAGATTGCCGGAACGGAAGAAAGCAGCCACGCTGCGGGCACTCCACCGAAAGACCACCACCACCAAGCGCTTGCTAGCAACAACAGGTCCGAGCTGCTGAACGAAGACGCCGAGACGGAGGGACAGCGAGAAAAAGGCAACCACACCACCGCGGCTGAAACGAGACCACCGAAGCTTGAACGCTCACCGCCGCACGAACCACTGTTGCCGAAGAGGGGAACCCTTTCCCCTCTCGCCCAGGCTCGAGGGCGCCGACCCATGGCGAACAGGGGCAACGTGGCGGGGAGGCAAACAAGGCACCCGCCAGTCAACGCAGAGAGATGTCGTCGCCGAACACGAAGCCGCCACGGTTCCCTCCACTCGCGCACAGCTCCACCACCACCACCGCGACACCGGAACAACGGCACCGCCCAGCCTCCACACCAAAAGCACCACTCGCCCAATCCCAAAGGATTTTGAGCTTTCGCTCGGGAGGTGGTCGGGGGTGTGAGGGAGGGTCCACGGCTGCGCCTCCAAGGAGGAAAGCGGCGCCCTTGGGCGTCGCCGCTGCCGGGCCGGGACAGCCGGCCAGAGGTTTCCCTCGGGCCCGCACCTAACACACCAGCGCACCGCCACCGCGGGCAGCGACGGCCACGGCCGACAAGCCACACGGAGGACGGGAGGAGGGAGCCTGGAAGGTGGGGAAAAGGCCGTACCGTTAGATCTGGAGTCAGGGGCGAGAGGGGAGTGCGCGCCGCGACCACCGTCCGCCGGAGCCTTGTCGACGCGCGACGCAGACCTCCGGCCACCAGCACCTGCGGCCGGCGCCCGCCGCCAGGCACCACCGCCACACCCGCGCCGCCCGCTTGACGCCTCGCCTCCGTGCGAAGGGAGCTCGTCGGGGCGCGCCCGTCTCACCCGCCGTCTTTGCCGGCCGGGCGCGGCCGCCACCGCCGGCGCCGGCGGCGGCAGCGGCCGGAGAGAGTAGATCGACGCCTCTTTTTTTCTAGGGTTTGGGGGTCCGCTGGAGCGGCTCGCGCGAGCCGCCCGAGCGGAAGCTCTCACTGTAACTTCATGTTCAAGTTGTCACCTTATGACGACAACGTAATATGTGAGGGAGGATATTAGCAAAATTTGTCCAAGGCTGCGGCAATAAACTTTCGCCGTTCCGAATCGCAAACGTGATGTGAGCCCTCGCCAATCGGTTGCCCATACGCCTAGTGTTAGTTGTAAAGGTACACCACACCCTCGTCGTCAAAGATGTAGAGAACTTAGTTAGATGGAGGATGGGAGTGGGAAGAGACATTGCAACTACCCATTTTGGTTTGGAAGAGACAATGGGTGGATTGGAGGATTGACGGCTAAAGGCGTGGACCCAGCTAGACATGGATCAATGCACTGAAATTTGAGCGTAACCATCTATCCACAAATTGGGTCATCAATCTGATAAAACACTGTGCTCTCGAAATAGGGTTTCGCCCCACTATATTAATATAGCAACCATCTGATACACACGAACCGAAAGACAAGCTCGGGCAGCAGCCAACAAGCGCCCAAGAAAAGAAGAAACAAAAGGAGACATTGGCGGGAAGACTAAACGCAGTTGACCTGCAACTGTTGCACCCTCCGAAGAAGTACCACCACGCTCCTAGCGGCGAACCATCGAGTCCCAAGCAGCACCTTCAAGAAGGAGAGTAATCGCTGCTGCCCGGACCAGACCGCGCTGGTCCTAGGGTTTTCCCTGACACTCAGGGGGAGTGGATGGGGGTAGCCATGACGCCCTCCAGGAAGGTATGATGTCGCCCGAGGGCGGCACCGTGTTGGTGCCAGACTAGCCGACAAGGATTTCTCCCGAACACATCCTAACCACAACCCCGAACGATCCCTAGCACAAGAGCCTCACAAGGAAAACCTCGCCATCCCAGACTTGCCGACCACCACCTTGCGCCACGACAGTCACGAAGCCTTCGTCGCCGTCTTACCGAAGTAACCGCGACGAGGTCTGCAAACTGGAGGTGAGGAGTAGCTCGACTTAGGGTCAGCGATACCGCGGCCGCACAGGAGGGAACTACCTCCATCGCCGAAGGCGGTAGTCGACCGGACGCGACAACTGGGCACACCAGTCCTAGTTAGGCCCGTAAAGCCCCTGCAGAGGCACACAAGTCCTAAAAGGGTCCGTCCGGGCCCAGATCGGGCCCGTAAAGCCCGTCGCCACGCTGCAACCGGAGCGGCCGCCGTCGTCGCTGCTCCCCTGCACTTGCACGAGCACAACCACCTCCAACTGTAGCTCGGGACGCACATAGGGCATGCCAGCCCACACTGACCCATATCGGGCCCGAATGGGCTTGATCTGGGCCGAGTAGGACAGGCAGCGCCACCCCTATGCACCCACCGTCACGCCATCGGAGCAGCCCCTCCGCACCACGGGAACGCCGCCGTGTCACCACCACTCGGCCGGGACCAAATCAACGTCGCCCCAAGCGCACCGCCGCCGGAAGGGAGAAGCCCCAACTCCACCACTACGGGCGCGGGGGAAAGCAGGCCAAGCCCGACGGCCCCTGCCGACGGCGGCGACGGGGGAGGGGAGAGAGGAGGGCGCTGACAGGGCAGAGAAGGCTGGCGCTCGGCCGCCTCGGGGGGGGGGGGGGGGGGGGGGGGGGGGGGGACGGGAGCACGGAGGGGTTCTTTCTTCTTGCTACTGTCCGAATGGAGTCGTTGTAGCTCTTACTGTCCCTGATAAAACACTGTGACAGCTGGCTATTTCTAAATTTTCGAACTTAGGCCACACACGCATAGATTCAACTGAATCTCGGTTCCATGTCCGAGAAACTAATCAAAGCCACATAATTATTTAATTCAACGCATCTAGGTAAGTTTTTAAAAAATGGTTCCTTGTCTAAGCCGCCCGAGATTATGAAATGCAACTTCAGTTCAGTGAAAAGTACAGTACTATTTCACCGAGTTGCGCCTACAATTTGTAGTTCTCACTCTGAACTGAAATTTCACTACCCAGACCATTCCTCTTGTCGTGCCATCTGCTTGAGGAGCAGCTCCAGAGCATAGGGACACTCCATCTTCATCTTCTCTAAATCATCGGTCGCCATAAATGCTTTCAGGTTGTCAGACGAAGAGGGGAACTGCATGCATGCCTCCCTCAGCTTGGAGCAATGATGCTGCTCCGCCAATGCGAGGGTCGCAGCCACAGAGCTCCCGCGAATGAAAGGTATCAACACCTTCTCGCAGATCTGCTTAAGCTTCTCCAGTTTATACCTGTCCGCCGCAATGAGCACCCGCTCCGCCCCTCCGGCGGTCTCTGGCAAGCCCGTAACCGGCGTCCTGTCGTATATGAACGGACGATGCCACGGATCCATTGTGCCGGTGTAGATGAACTCGAGCAGAGCCTTGCACACGTCGGCATCCATGTCGTCGACCCAAAGTTCAGCCGTGCCCTCGCCGGCCGCCGAGGCAAGCGATAAATCTGCCTTGAAGACGGGGGACTGGGCCTCGAGCAGCCACTGGTGCACGGCAAACGTCTCCCCACCAGCCTCGATCTTCACGTCCGGTTTATACTTATTCCAGATGACTTCTCCAATTGACCCCTGCAGGAACGCCGGCATAACGAGTGCCGGTTCCGGCACGGCAACATCTGTGTGGTCGTCGGCGGCGCGCAGCCCGGTGACGGTGAGGCACTCGTCCTTGAGATGCTTCTCCTTGTCTAGATCGCCGTGTTTAACGAAGTCTCCCCATCCCCAAGAGAGATAAGTATCCGAGAAACGATAAGGTTCATCTATAAACTTAGTGAACCTTGATGGCTTCCAGCAGGACTGGTCGAGTATACTGAGCCGGAACTTCGCCGTAGCGTCGCCGGTCTTGGCGTGGCTGGCGTGGATGAGGTAGAGAGATGAAGCCTTCATTTCCCGGGGAGCCGTTCGGATAGCACTCAACACGCGAGTCGCTGGAACACGTGTGACCCGGTCGCCTGCCTCGTGAAGACGAACTTGGAAGCAGAGAGATGGTGCCGGCCGGCGGACATGGACGGCATGGTGTCGGCGTGGGCGGGTCTCCGATGAGGAACAGAAGAGGTCGATCGTGGCTTGCACATGTCCGGCCGGGTATATATATAGCTAGGGCAAACCAGGAGGCGTTGGCATGTGCAGATAGATCTGTTACGACTTGCGTACGTGTGCGACGTTGGGCTACAGCGATCAATTAACAGACATTGTGTTATAAACGATAGCACCAAAACGATGAAGAGCGGAAAGATCAAACTAACGGGGACACGAGATTTAACGTGGAAAATCCCTCCAACAATGGAGGAGAAAAAACCACGGGCGTCAGCCAGCAATAATTCACTATATCGGGTGAGGTTACAAACGCGGGATTTATAACATGCGACTTATCCCAACCGACGGCTTACAAGATGTATTTATGCTGGTGCAAAACCCTAAGTCAGCTGTAGTCTGACTCGGAAACGATCCGTACGCTACGGCCCAAGCCTCGGCGACGGGCCTCCGCTTCGTTTCGAAGTTAGCCTCTCACTTTATATCTTCATATGAATTTGGATCAACATAAAACAACACATTGTTCTCTTCACGTCTCACAAAGTCAGAATATTGTTTGTAGACAATAGTTATCAGTAAACCCTAATCTTGTTTACTACACCTAAAACAAAGGCCAGACATATATCATGTGTGTATCAGAGTTCAGAACAGGCTCAAGTCATTTGGTCAATTCTGCTTGGCGGAGTGACAACCATAGCTCCGCGATCATAGAGGAGAGCTGGCAATATCGTCATTTTAATCGGTATCAAAGTCCGGAATTCCCTTGAACAATGAAAAATTAGTAAAATTAACCAATCAAATTGAAGGTCTCCAAATTGCTCATGCAATGATCAAACTATTGTACAGTCATTTTATCAAGCAGATGGTCTGCATCATCATCTCATAAAAGAGAATAAAAATTGGATTGTGATTACTGAAATTAAATATCCGTTAATAGTATGGGTAGCTGCCTTCGTAAGCAATAGAGGCTGAAGCCCGTGGCAGTCGACTGGTGATGCACCGTGAACCACTTAATGTAAGAAAAAATACCACAATAGGCACACCTGTATTGATCTGTCATCTAGGGATTTTGTGTGGGGAGGGGTTGCTTACCAAATTCGATCTGGGGCGTGGAGTGACCAAATCGGTAAATCTGCTATAGCATCTGGAAGGCACTGGTTTTGGCCTCAGCTTTGGACATTATCCACTTGCAGTGACAGTCTTAACAGGAAACATGAATACTCTTGCTGAAACTGGTATACTTTTAAAAAACGAGACCAACCAGGACTAGCCCTGGGTGGTTTCTTTTTATAGAAGAATTGCTTCCTTGTGAGAATTCCAGAAATTCGCTCATGACGAGATTCGAACTCTGGTTACTAGGTTGAGCACTACTACCTTTGTCACTGGGCCTCTGCCCCGTTCTCAAACTGGTATACTTTTAACTCTAGCCCAGAGGAACTTCATCAAACAAGTAAAATATGAGCGTTGCAGAGGTCCACCGAACCATCCCTTCCTTGCCAGTTCTACTGACGAAAAGATACAAGACAAATTAACAAGGCTGCATTAGATGCCTTGTCACAACGACATGATGTGGCTACCTTTAATTAGCATACAGCTACGTTATGTGCCTTCAGTGGTCGCTCAAGTTTCAGTTATCCTTCAACTTCCAGTCTATTTCTGGCCAGATATTGGCATGGAAACTGGACCTGCGATGTAGCAGCAGTCCAGCATCTTATATGATATGCTAGTAGCTTCTCATTTGAGAAGCAATAATAACATATCCTCAATAGAATCAATATGATATGCTAGTAACTAGTAGCTTATCTTTTGAGAAGCAATGAAAACTCCTCTAGAATGAATGTCAACAAAACAACCATGCCTCATTTGTAAATGTCCATGTGAAACTATGACCATTATTACTACACTGATCCATATGCCACGCGAAAATAGCAGGCAGATATACATGTCTTCAGAATCACTTTAATAATAAAGAAAAGGGTTCATGACTTCTTAAATAAAAACAATAAAAAAACAAACGGTCATATACTGCACCCACGGCAAATAAATGGGGTCTTGGGGCAACCTGTGCGAATTTCGAAAAGGCTACAGAGTAGAAAAAAGCAACAGGAATTACATAAGTAGATAGTGTTGGATATTTGGATGATCTAGGCTGATCTCCTAGGTCAACTTTTTCGGCTGCTACAGTAGGGCGGTGCTACAGTGGATGCTACAGTGTAGACAGTGTTGGGCCTCCAAGTGCAGAGGTTTGTAGAACAGCAGCAAGTTTCCTTAAGTGAGTAACCCAAGGTTTATCGAACTCAGTGAGATAGAGGTCAAAGATATCCCTCTGAAGCAACCCTGCAATTAAGATACAAGAAGTCTCTTGTGTCCCCAACACACCCAATACACTTGTCAGGTGTATAGGTGCACTAGTTCGGCGAAGAGATATTAAAATACAAGTGATATGGATGATTATAAGTGGTAATTGCAATCTGAAATAAAAATGGCAGCGAGCAAACATGTAGCAGAACTGGTTGTAAACGGTGTTTCAATGCTTGGAAACAAGGCCTAGGGGTCATACTTTCACTAGTGGACACTCTCAACAATAATAATATAATTGAATACATAGATACTTCCTCTTCACTCTGCTACCCCGAACTACTCTCCCGTTGGATAACGAACACCAATCCACTGCGTAGGGCTGTAAAAGCACGCCTCAAGTCTGTATTCCACCTCTGGGGCACCCCACGCTGTCACTATGAGCGCCCCAAATTAGTACTAAACAAACGCCACAATATCATAGAGACATCCAACATAAAGAACAACTCATGGCAAGTATTCGCATAAACTTTAATCCAAATAGTCACACACGGTGCGCACACTGTCAACTTCGCACCGTGGGACAAAGGTGACTCCGGAGTTTACATTAATAAAACCACTTGAGTAGCATATTCATAAGATTAAGAAGAGTAACATCTATGGATTCAACTAGATTACAAAGCTCATGATCACATAAAGATCACACCATGGGAGAGAGAGATAAACCACATAGCTACCGTACGAGCCCTCAGCCCCGAGGGAAACTACTCCCTCCTCATCATGGGAGGCAGCAACGGCGATGATGGAGGCGGTGGCGTCGATGAAGATGGCTCCGGGGACTTCCCCGTCCCGGCAGGGTGCCGGAACAGAGACTTCTGTCCCCCGAATTAGGGTTTCGGATGGCGGCGGAGCTGCGGAGCTTTTCTGGAGAAATCATCCTCGTCTTTAGGGTTTTCCAGACGGGAATAAATAGGCGAAAGGGCGGCGTCAGCGGGCACCCGAGGGGCCCACACCACCCCTCGGCGCGGCAGCACTGTAGCTGGCACCGAGCCCTGGTGTGGCCGCCTCATGGCTCAGCTCCGTCTCCCCTTTGGACTCCGTGGACGTGTCGGTGAAATAGGGACCTCCGTTGATTTTCGTCCAATTCTGAGAATATTTCCTTAATAGCTTTTCTGAAATACAAAAACAGCAGAAAACAGGAACTGGCACTGTGGCATCTTGTTAATAGGTTAGTCCCAGAAAATGTATAAAAATGATATGAAGTGTATATAAAACATGTAACAATTGGTATAATATCAGCATGGAACATCAAAAATTATAGATACGTTTGAGACGTATCAATTCCCCTAGTGCATAGTGCTAAAGAAAATAAAAGGCAGTGAGATGAATCTAGAGAGGGGATAAGGTGACAGCAGCTCTCGGTCTCTCTCTTACTCTCTCACACACTCACGAGCCAGGCCACCGATCAGGCAAGCACTGGCAGCACTGGGAAGAACCAGTTCATCCACCAGATCGAACTGCTGGTGGCAAGGAGGTAGAACAACAAATCATGGCAGGAACTCAAGATCAAGGTAATTTTTCCAATTCATCTCCTGGTTGTGGCTTAAGCTTGTGCTAGTTGATCCTGCTGGATTCAACAGATAGTACACAAGTGGTGGCTAATATTAAAGTTCCATTAACAGGAGGCCGTCCAAAGTTTCATCATTAGACTGTCATACAGGAGACTCATTGCGGCAATAGAAAGTTCGGACAAGTCTGGTCGGATGATGCACAGTACACAACAGAATGCATTCATCACCAAATTATACTGGAAATTTAGGAGACCACTTCATAAATAGGCAAAAGCTAAACCTATTTTCTTCTAAGGGCATCCAAACAGTCCCTGGAGTAGTGAACTAACTTGGTAACACCCTGTGCAGCCTGCAGAGAGACCTGACTACAACACTCAATGACCAAAGACTCTAACTTATGTGCATATCCCAGTTCAGCCACTCCAACATCAGTCACCTCATGACACAACCGAAGTGTGAGATTGCTCAAGCATGGGGGCGTTTGCAATGAAGCGCAACCCAGCATCAGTCACCGCTCTACAATATATAAGCTCGAGTGTCTCCAGATATGGTGAGGATGAGAGGGCCTTCATCCCCTCATCATCAAAGAAGTTGGCGGTATTTAGCACGAGAACACGAATCGGGCAGGTTTGAATGAGCACCAGAAAACCCTTTTGTGTGATTCCTATTTCTGATGGCCAGTCTCGAGAACATCCTAAAAATTTCAGAGGAAGAGAGATGCAAAAGGGGTAGCAGATTCGTCGAGAACGTGTACGGAGCATAAAGGATGGCTGGCGTTATGGGATACAGAGGCACCGGGTAAGATGAAAGTACATTGCTGGAGACTAATTGAGAACGGTCTAGCTGTTGGTACCGAACTAAGTCATAGAAAGATCAAGGACGGCGTTGTCTGTCTTGCGTGCGGCAGAACTGAAAATTTGGTACATCGGTTTTGGACTTGTCCTCACTCTAAGTCTGCGTGGTCTTTCCTCCACGAGCTACAGCAGTGTCAGCTGGATACTCCGCCCAAAAGGTTAGCCCATCACTCTGAATTAAAGGGTTTGTTGCTTGATTGGATTGGAAAGGCTTCAGAACAACAATGCTCTTGGATGATCATGATGTTGTACATGCTCTGGCGAGTAAGGAATGATGCGAGGGAGACACAGAAGCTGGCAGATCCGAAGGCGGTGGCTATGCGTACCATCGCAACGGTAGAAGAGTGGCTGGACGTTCATAAGCCAACGGCTTCTACCCAAGCAGAAAAGCCTACGGAATTATGGAAAACACCTGACACTGGTTGGGTAAAAATAAACACAGATGGAGCTTTTCATGCAAATTCAGAAGCAGGGGCTGGGGGTGTGATTCTTAGAGATCACCATGGCGGGTGCATTTGCGATGCGTGCCATTTTTTCCCAGAGTCATTGATTGTTATGTGGCGTAAGGCAGCCACACCAGGGAAGGGTCACGGCAGGGAAAGTCCCCAAATTTATCTTTATAGATTCCATAATTATTGTTAGTTAGTTTTGGCAGTTAGATCTCTTAGAGATATTTCTTGATTCTCAAGTTAGTTATTTCCTAAAGTTTGTTAGTTCGGCTTAGCCTCCAAGTTTGTAAGCTGGCTATATAATGTCTAGCCGTATCAATCAATAGACAAGCAAGAAAATAGTCTCAATTATCCCTCCCAAAGATTTCTCCCTGCTCTTGTTGTGCGGCAGCCCCCTTTTGGCTGCGCGTCGCACCTCATCTGTCCAGGGCCATCTCGTACCAGCCTTAGGGCTATTATCCTCCCTACCATGTTCATAACATCTTGGTATCAGATTCAGGTCGGTCATGGCCGCTACCGCTGCAAATCTGGAGAAGATAAACACCACCCTCATCTCCCTCATGAAGCGCCTGGACGGCATCGACCAGCATATGGTGGACCAGGGCAAGAGGATCGACTCCCTCTCTGGTGATCTGCAGGACACCATGCAGCAGGTCCGTGCCCACAATCTGGCTATCCTCAAGTTAGAGAAGGGCACGGGTCAGAGTTCTGGCACCACAAATGACAAGGAGAAGAGATCTGATGCAGTTCTGCCACTGCCTGAAACTGATCTGAAGGCTGCAAACAACCATCCACCACGCTTCTTCAAGATGGACTTTCCTACCTATGACGGGGAAGTTGATCCGCTTGTATGGCTGAACCGATGTGATCAATTCTTTGACACGCAACGGACGCCCTCCACCAAGAAGGTGGGCCTTGCATCCTTCCACTTGACGGGCGATGCACAATTGTGGTACCAACAGTACAAGGGTGCCCATGGACCTCCAACCTGGCGCCGCCTTACTGAATTAATAAATATTCAGTTTGGGCCACCATCCGCAGCAATGCTCTAGGAGAACTCATCTCTTTCAAGCGCACAGGAACTGTGGCAGATTTTAACAAGAAGTTCAATGCACTCTTGTGCCGAGCGCCGCAACTTCCGGAGGATCAAGTGGTTTCCATCTACACCACCAACCTGCAGGATCCTTTCAGATGGACGTGGAGATGTGGAGACCGGGCAGCCTGCTGGACGCCATGAGTTTAGCAACTAGCACCAGATGTCTATCAGCCATGCCTAGACCTCAGTGCACCACCTGCACCTGCTATTCCAGCAGCACCACCTCCAGAAAAGGTGACAATAGTAGCACTAGCAAACCCACCACGGCGCACACTGTCATCGGCAGCAATGGAAAACCGGCGTGAACAAGGCTTATGCTACAACTGCGATGACGTTTTGTGCCTGGCCACCTCTGCAAGAAACTTTTCGTCCTAGAGATTGATCCGGATGCAGTGGATGATGTTGAAGACGCCCATTATTCCAGCTTGAGGACGAGCTGTTTAAAAAGGGGGGAAGAGATGTTATGTGGCGTAAGGCAGCCACACCAGGGAAGGGCCACGGCAAGAAAAGTCCCCAAATTTATCTTTATAGATTCCGTAATTGTTGTTAGTTAGTTTTGGCAGTTAGATCTCTCAAAGATATTTCTTGATTCCCAAGTTAGTTATTTCCTAAAGTTTGTTAGTTCAGCTTAGCCTCCAAGTTTGTAAGCTGGTTGTATAATGCCTAGCCGTATCAATCAATAGACAAGCAAAAAAATAGTCTCAGTTATCCCTCCCAAAGATTTCTCCCTGCTCTTGTTGTGCGGCAGCCCCCTTTTGGCTGGGCGTTGCACCTCATCTGTCCAGGGCCATCTCGTACCAGCCTTAGGGCTATTATCCTCCCTACCACGTTCATAACATTGATGCTGAAGGAGCGGAGCTCCTGGCGTCTCGACGAGTTCTCCTTCTTGCGGCTGAGCTACAGATTCCAAGAGTGGTGCTGGAGACGGACAGTACAGGGGTGGCTGCCAAGGTGGTACGGGACGAGCAGGATCAATCAGTGCACGATCTGGTGGTGGAAGAAATAAAGTCCCTGCTGCGAAGCTTTGGTGATTACTCCGTCAATGTGGTGCGGCCATCGGCTAACGAAATGGCGCATCTGTTAGCGAAGGAAGGCTATGTCAAGAAGCTCTGCAAAGTTTGGTCTGACGTAGTTCCAGAGTGTATTGGGAACCAGTTCGTGCTGGACTCAAGCACGCATTAGTAGTCATAGTTTTAAATCTCAAAACAAATTATAGGGGCACGGTGAAACTTCAGCGAACATGTTCTCTAGATCCTGCAGATCTACAGGCTCCACACCAATGATTTCCAAGTCAATGCTATACTGCCTATTGTGTATGGCTCCGAGCATCTCCTTGTATGCACCATAGAAGGCTTCCTCTTTTCTGTCTTGATCAGTTTTTTTTGCGGGAAACAGCTGGTGATTACAGCAAGTAGACAGAAAGGAACAACACAAAGATGAAAATTACAAACAGGTCCTTCTGCATCTCTATGTCGCCGGCGAGGAGGAGGACGTGCCGATGGCGCGCCGCCGCTGCATCTTCCCCCAAACCTTGGATCGGAAGATGTCCCCCTGCGGACGGGAAGTCGTCGGTCCTCGAACTCCGGAGAGCCTCCACCCTACTCCATCGGCAGCACCGCCTTGCATCACCACCAGCAGTTTCAACATCGTCAACTGGATCCGCCGCTTCGAGATCCAGAGGGGGAAGACCCGCACACGGCGATCCTAGAGGACCGCGAGCGCGAGGATGGGGGCGCTCCGCCGTGGAACTCCATGGAGATCCACCGCCGAAGAGGACGAGCACCACCTGCAAAGACAACACCGGACGCGCCACCACCTCCATGACGCCGCCGGCTGGGTCCCTAACAGCTCCTACACTATATACACACCGAGATCCGAGGTTCCCCCAACCTCCCGCCGCCAGGGCGGAGGAAGGGGGAACCGTCGATTCACCGGCGGCGAGGTGGATCTGCCTGGGGGTGATACGTCTCAAACGTATCTATAATTTCTGATGTTCCATGTTGATATTATACCAATTGTTACATGTTTTATATACACTTCATAGCATTTTTATGCATTTTCTGGGACTAACCTATTAACAAGATGCCACAGTGCCAGTTCCTGTTTTCTGCTGTTTTTGTATTCCAGAAAAGCTAGTCTGGAAATATTCTCGGAATTGGACGAAACTTGGACAGAACCTCCTATTTTTCCAAAACGAAGACGGAGTCCAGAGGAGACACGGAGGGGAGCCACGTGGCGCCCACACCATGGGGCCGCGCGCCCCCCCTGCCGCGCCGTGGGGTGGTGTGGGGCCCTCGTGGCTCCGCAGCCGCCGCCCTTTCGCCTATTTATTCCTCCCGACACGAAAACCCTAGAGACCCGAGCCATTATCCACGAAAAGTTCCAGAGACGCCGCCGCCGTCAACCCTAGCTCGGGAGGGTTCAGAAGCTCTTCCCAGCACCCTGCCAGAGAGGGGAATCATCACCGGAGGGCTCTACATCACCATGCCTACCTCCGGAGTGATGCGTGAGTAGTTCATCCTTGGACTACGGGTCCATGGCAGTAGCTAGATGGTTGTCTCTCCACTTTATGCTATCATGTTTAGATCTTGTGAGCTGCCTATCATGATCAAATCATCTTATTGTAATGCTACATGTTGTGTTTGCTGGGATCCGATGAATATTGAATACTATGTCAAGTTGATTATCAATCTATCTTATATGTTATTTATGATCTTGCATGCTTTCCGTTACTAGTAGATGCTTTGGCCAAATAGATGCTTGTAACTCCAAGAGTGAGTATTTATGCTAGATAGTGGGTTCATGCCTCCGGTAATCTGGGAGAGTGACAATAACTTCTAAGATTGTGGATGTGTTGTTGCCACTAGGGATAAAATAACCGATGCTTAGCTTAAGGGTACGCCGTTAGGTCTAATGCATTTGTTTACTTTACGCACATTACTTAATGCAATTATCCGTTGCTTGCAACTTAATACCAACGGGGAACTCGGTATGACAACCTGGCGGTGGATTATTAGTCATAGATTTTGTTGGATAACGGTCTATGAATTTTGTCGTAATGCCCACATGAATATCATAGTAATCATCATGTCATATATATGCATTGTTATGCGCTCAATATTTTGTCAATTGCCCAGCTGTAATTTGTTCACCCAGCATGTTAGTTATCTGTTATGGAGAGACACCACTAGTGAACTGTGGATCCCGGTCCATTATTTTACACTGATAATACAACCAACTGCAAACACTGTTCCTTTTCATTCTCTGCAATTTACTACTGTTTTCCACACCATACGTTTAATCCTTTGTTTTCAGCAAGCCGGTGAGATTGACAACCTCACTGTTTCGTTGGGTAAAAATAGTTTGATTGTGTTGTGTGCAGATTCCACGTTGGCGCCGATTCCCTGGTGTTGTGCCGTGCCATATTCCGCCACCAACAACCTTCCGAAGCGATTTCTTGCTCCTACTGGTTCGATTAAACCTTGGTTTCATACTGAGGGGAAACTGCTTCTATACTGCATCATACTTCCTCTTGGGGTCTCCCAGCGAACGTGTAATCCACGCAATCAGGGGAGTTCAGAAAATCGCCCTCTACTGTAGCGGGAGAGGGGAAAGCATCCAAGGTCGCTGTGATAGTGAATTTTTTCTTCTGTCTTGATCAGTTATCAGCTCATGTGCCACTTTAACTGCTGGAATGGAATATTTAATTCTTCTACCATTGGCATTTGGCGACCATGTGAAACAGTTTGGTGTTAGCGTCGCACTCTTGACATCGCATACCGGAGCTCTGTATTGCAATGGAACGCTCCAAGATGATAGGTCAAGCAACTGCAGTTTCAGTGTACGCCGGAGCCAGGCTTCTGACGGCGTTAGTTCTCTATACTCCTGCACCACGTCAAACCGTAAGATGACAATGTTTGCTATCACAATCTGGAGCAACATTCCCAGTTCTGTGTCGCCCCCACGGAAGCAAGTGTCTTGCTGCGTTTCTGATCAGTTTCATTTAGGGTGTGATTGGTAGCCTGCAGCCGGCAGGGCTGGCCGGCCAGTTTCATTTAGGGTGTGATTGGTAGCCTGCAGCCGGCAGGGCTAGGCCAGGCCGGCCAGCTGCAGAATCAGGTTGCCCGTTTGGTTCTGTGCAAACGAATAGTTGGCCCGCACGCGCTTTAAAGTACACTCGGGCCAGGCCCCATAGGCTTGTCCTTTGCTTCCCCTTACTCTCCCTCTCACCTACCCTCTCATAATCAACACAACATCAACTCGATTCAAAATAAGCTCTACATGAAATCTGTGCGCATTAGCGACGTGGTTCCATTCTGGCAACCGCTTTCGACGTTCGTTAGCTTTAACTTCGAATTTCGTGTTCTTATCTGAAGCTTTTTTAGACGAATTTCGTCAAATTTGTCGCACACGGTTGACCGTTTTCAAATTCCTTTGAGCAGTAGCTTCACCTCCTCATTTCACACAACTTTCGTGTTGTAAGTTTTTCATTTAGGTGCCCGTAGACGAGTAGATCTTGTACTGTAAGATACATATTTAGATTGTTCTTCGTGTCCATGTCTTCTTCAACCTCCCGCTCTACTTCGTCGTTGTGCCGCCGCCATGCGCATCGTCGTCGTCGAGCTCAGCCGTCCGCCACGTCATCTCCTCGCCGTCCAGCTCCGCCGCCGCCATGCGCCATTAGTGAGTGTCCAAGTGTGGTGGTAGGTGGTAACTTCACCCATGTGAAAATAGGTGAGGCTAAACCAAGATTTGCATCCAACCAAACAAAGAGGAGTTGTTTGTCCAACTGATACCACGTTCTTTGATGCAGCCTACCAAACGAATTACACAACACAGGTTAGAGTCTGTATTTGCTCATCGGGCCCTGGAGAGCCTGCCCCAAGGAGATGGAAATTCCATACAGGCTACCCATCACGCCCTTAGGCGTTTAAATGTACCCACCAACGTAGGATCACATCAACATTCTGTCCAGAAAATTTCAAATCTGAACCTTTTCTTTAGTCTGAAATTGGCACTCAGAGATAGGTGCAGCGTTGCAAGGTCAGATATTTCTGTCGATCGTTGTCTTGCCTCTCTCTCTGACTCTCATTGCTCCAGGTGAAGATGCGCATGCGCCGGAGCCCGTGAAGAAGCAATGAAAAGACATCCTAAAAAAGAATCGATATCAACAACAAAAAACCAAAAAAAAAAACGACCATGCCAACTTTGTACATGTCCATGCAAAACTTTGACCATTATTACTACACTGATCCATATCAAAATTGCCACGCGAAAAAAAGCAAGAACATATACATGTCTTCAAAATCACTTCCGTAATAAAAAGGATTCACGGCATTAGTTTACAGAGTAGAAACAATAAAAAGCAAACAGTCATACACTGCATCCACAACAAAACAGCAAAGGCCGGTTTATGCCGGTTTCGAACAGCTACAGAGAGCAGAAATAAGCAGCAAGAATTACAAAAGTGGTAGCTACTATTAAAGTTTCACTAATCTTATGCCAATAAAATTCATCATACAGGCCTACTTTCTTCCGAAGGGCGGCTGAACCCTCCTTGGAGTAGTGAACTGACTTGGCAACACCCTGTGCAGCTTGCAGAGAGACCTGATTACAGAACTCAATGACCAAAGACTCCAACTTATGTGCACGTCCCAGTTCAGCCACTCCTACATCAGTCACGTTATGACACGCCCGAAGTGTGAGATTACTCAAGCATGGGCTGTGCGCAATGAAGCGCATCCCAGCATCAGTTACTGCCTGACACTTTATAAGCTCGAGTGTCTCCAAGTATGGTGAGGATGAGAGGGCCTTCATCCCCTCGTCATCAAAGAAGTTGGCAGTATTTAGCACAAGAACACGAATCGGGCAGGATTGAATGAGCACCAGAAAACCCTGTTGTGTGAATCCTATTTCTGATGGCCAGCCAGGAGAACATGCTGTAAATTTAAGATCTACGGTCTGAAGCATACGACAGTTTAGGGCTAGAGCAAAAAGGCTATTATCAGTTAATGAGGTCCTGGTTTCACAATTGCTGACGTCACTAGAGTAGTGCTGAAGGTTGAGCCAAAGTGAGATGCTTTTAAGGTTGCTGCAGCTCCCGGATAACACAATAATGTCATTGTCATTTAGGGCAAGAACATGCTCAAGGGAAAGGTTCTCCAATGCTTTACACTTCCCTAGGATAACACGAAGTCCTATTTGTGGCCAAGTTTTAATACGCGCCAATCTTAAATCCTTCAAATTCTCACAGTCGAAATCATATATATCCGTGCTGTGGGCATCATACGAGGAGTCAAAGACCTCATCACATGGAATAATATCATATACTCCCCTTTTCCTCTCAAACTCGAACTTCTGGAGCTTCATCCATCCTGAACCAAATTTTAGGAGGTCATGATGATTAATTCCTGTGCAGCTCTTCACTACAAGTTCTTCCAACGAGCCATCCCTACCAAGGTATTCCAGCCACTCTACGTTGTTGATTTTCTCGCAATCAATAAGGTGGAGAGCAGATAGACTCGTACACCCAACTGCAACCGAGAAAAGCCCAATTGAAGTTATTTGTGGTGCGGTGTTCAGCCTGAGAGACACCAACTTCTTGCAATAAGCTAAATAACCAAGCCCAGAGTCATCGATGTATGAGCAGAAGCTTAAGGTGAGGTCAATCAGCGAGGAACAGTGAGACGATAACACAAAAAGTCCTTTGTTGTCCAATTGATTTCCATGTCCAGAAACCAGAGTAATCAATTTCCACTTTTGATAAATTTGGAAACCGTGTGCACAATGATTTCAGTGCTTCTGTAGCAGTGCAAAGACCGGAACCAACACGAATAGCACTCCTTTGATTCCTCTCAATCTTGTAGAGCTGCTTTGACACAAGGGAAAGAGAATTCAGATCACTTGTCATGGGGATCTTCTTGAGAATCTCTGTCATCAGAGCCTCCGGCAGGTCCTCCATTGAGCAAATTCAGCTGTACCAATCAGGTAATTTCAAGGTTCAGAAAACAACCAAAGATCTGGACTAAAACTTATGATATATCAGAATAAAGATGTGTTGTTATGTGCTCCATTTTACCATTTAGGATGAACCTCACAAACTTTGAGCATTTACTGTATCCGTCCAAAACTTGTTCTGTCTCTAGTTTGCTAGTAAGAAAAAATGACGGTACAGCCACATCATTAAATCAAACTACCACCCTAAGTAGCAGAGCCTGATAATGAACGAACCAAGTCTAAGGGAATACACAGAACAAAATAGAATTGACGCTAACGATTCCGCAAGAAGATCAGAGCCTGCAAATTAGTACTTGTAGCTCTCTTGGGCAAGAAAGTAGGGATTTAAACCAAAAAAAATACAAATGATTTTCTACAAGATAACTCCAATCTTCTTTTTTTAGGATCCCCAACTTCATATATTACTCAAATTGGTACTCACAAATTCGCAAGATGTGATGGTAGGTGATCACGCCACACCAGAGCTGTCCCTTTAAATCGGTTTTCCTCAACCGATGAGTCCACAGGGTGCATTCATCAATAGATAGCGCCGATCTAATATCTGCTCAACTAGAAATACTATTTGCTGCCACCCTAGGCTAGTACTCCATTGCAAAAACCTTACTTTCTAACTAGGAGATCCCTTTTACAACTAAAATGGATGATGCTACCGGTTTCCGTCAGGCAAGCCTCAATCAGGAAGCGAATCGAAAAGAAAAAAAAAACAGTTGAATCAGGGAACAAACGCACAGGGGAAAGAGAACCAAATAAACGGCGGTACCTTCAGCACGACCGGGAGATAAAAACTGCGGCGATAGAGAATAGATCGTAGGAGGGGACCTCCGCCGCCGCTCGACCTTGGAGATATCGATGGATCAGCCTTAGTCCCCAGCGGAGGAGACTGTAAAGTGTAAACCCTATTCTTACTCGCAACGCTCTTCATCTATTTTGCAGCGCAAGAAGATGGGTCGGGCCAGCGGCGCCTCACTCACACAGGTCGGTTCAGGAACGTTGGTCCAACCCATTAACAGGTAGTACTCCATAAGGTTTCGCAAAAAAAAGGTAGTACTCCATAAGCATGGTGCCGTCCAAAACATTTTGAGTACAATTTTTTCCTTTTTTATATATAATAAATCTCAAAAATATTTATGTCGAAAATTTCATAGAAACATTTTAATAAATAAGTAAATTCTCAGGTGCTGTAAAAATTCCATGCTTACCAAAATAAATATTAGGTATTTCAAAAAAGTGTTCATGTATTTTTAGAAGTCCTTATTGTTTGAAATATTTTTGGATTTTTTAAATGTTCTTATAGTGGCAAAAAAAACCGCATGTATTAAAATAAATGTTCGTATTTTCAAAAAGTGTTTGTGTGGCTTTAAATATCTTGTATGTAAAAATAAATGTTCATATTTTGTAAGAAAAAAGTCTTCACGTATATCAAATAAGTGTTCATCGACGTATTTAGAAATAGTCATGTGGGCATAAATAATCCTACTCCGGGTCCACTCAAGTCCTATGACGAAGTCAAAGCAATTAAAAAATGATCCAAACAGGAAGGCCATGGTTGACAAGTCAATAAAGGAAGGAGAGAAGATTGCAAATAGGAGAATTTACTTGTTTGGTAGGGGGTTCAGGCCAATAGGGCAGGATCAAGACAATGATGAAGTTTCATCCGAGTTTATTTATGGTGTGATTACAAGATCAAACCAGACAATGGGAGATGTAGCTCGTCAGGCCCGCTAGGGGTACATAAATCTAGGTTTATGGCCATGGATACTACGACGGTTAGGGTTTCGGACTTTCGGTCAATACGCCTTCCTCCCGGGAATGTATGCCTCTGAATGTGTCCTTATGGTATGATATTCTGGTGTATATATGTGTCGGTGGTAGGAGTATCAATGTTGCACGCCAGATTCTGATATCTTGCAGGTTAAGTTAATCCCGTAATCTTCTTCATTATTCATCGGGAGATCAACCGTTTGCATTGAGGGCCATGTATATTAAAAATGCCATTAGCGGCTAGTGGAAGAAACCGGTGATGCACACAAGTTGATCAAATGCATACCAAATTGTCCTCTTGCACAAGATACACAAGTCAAAATGTACCAAAACGTGTGGTTCGAAATAAAAAGACAAGTGTATCATCTATTAATTGTCCTCTCACCAAAAAAAAGGGCACTACCGGCTCACAGCACCACCTAGTCCGACTCCATCCTCCATCACCTATCCATTTTAGTGTGTGGAAGGGTGCAACTCACGATATATTCCATCGGGTGCAAACCGCACATATATAGTACATGGGGCAGTCTAGGTGACTTGCTACTCAAGTAAATACATGTACAACGTATCTCAACATCCCCCCCGCAGTCGAAGCGTCGACTCTGCCGACGCAAAGGCTGGATCGAAACTCCTCGAAGGGCGCCGTAGGTAGACCTTTCGTCATGATGTCCGCAAATTGTTGGGAGGTGGGTACGTGTAGGACACGTATGCGACCGAGGGCCACCTGTTCCCGAACAAAATGAATATCAAGCTCGATGTGCTTGGTGCGACGATGATGTACCGGGTTGGCGGAGAGGTAGACGGCGGATACGTTGTCGCAAAAGACCACTGTGGCCTTGTCGACAGGACACAAGAGCTCCTGGAGAAGCTGTCGAAGCCATGAGCACTCAGCCACGACGTTAGCAACGGCACGATACTCGGCTTCAGCACTAGAGCGAGATACCGTGGGCTGCCGCTTGGACGACCAGGAGACGAGCGAGGGCCCAAGGTAAACGCTCACTGCCCCGTCGGCTACAGCACCATTCCACCCCTGTTTCTTGCTGTCCTGGGTGCTGGTGTAAACGCTCCTACTTTGTGGTTCTTGTACTCCATGGCAGAGCAAGGGGCCAAAGGCCATGGAGTCATCACTCTCTCTCTCTCCAAGTGAGTGACCAGAGTTGTTGGTATTTGCAATAAAACCCTTGTTGTTTTCTCATCTGGATTTCAGGCTCCTACAAAGATAAAATGAAGAACATGGCATTGTCAGTTACCTTAAAATGCTCTACTCATATCTCATGGAGTATTTTTTCTTCACATCAGGCGAGCGTCTGTAATTACGAATACATTTCAGGGTCTTTATGAAAAAGCACAATATTGACGGGTGTATAGCCAATTCCGCATACATACGAATGCCTTTATGCAAAGCGTCCTTGCTTGCTGAGCTGCTGCTCACTGTGGTCCCACCTCTCTGTACCCCTTTTTTTTCCTGGGCACGGAAAGGACAATCTGTAACGCGTGCCTGCCCTGTCTCAAGTCTCAACTCGAGCTCCACTGCACTAGCTACCTCACTCCATTGGTGATCGAGTCATAGGAAACACTAGCAAGATAACTTTCTTTTTGCTATAATTTTTCATTTCACACGAAAACCAACTATCGGTTCTAATTTTGCATAATTATTAAAATATCAAGTAATCTCATGTCTCAAATATATTGGATGTATCTAGTATCCAAAGTCAACAAGTCATCAAATTCCAATCGACCAATCTTGTTTCCACATATTCAGAACATAGGATTGGAGTATCTTGTATACAAGTCAACAAGACAATCCTGCTTACTTTAACTCAATAAGTCAACAAGACAAGCCGATTGCGGGTTCGGAGAGGCGCGACTGACGGTGAAAACCGTGCCAACTTTCGGTTATGGTGGACGATGTCAACGTATTTGCGTTGTTACTTTGTTGAAGCCATCGTTGTTGTAGCGCTCGTCTTCTTGCCCGGGCTCTTGATCTCCAGCATCAGACGATGGCACACGACAGACACCCCGTCATCAAACTTGTAGGTATAGCAACACATGTCACCAACAAGGTGCCTTCAACTTGATCGGTGTATTTTGCTTGTAATGCTTTGTTGAATAATATAATAAAATAGGTTGTATGTATCATTTTGATGCAAAGACCGCCGAGGATTTCATCCTCCATTAAAAAATTCAAATTGCAAGATGATGGAGTTTGTTTTGTACTCCCGCTAGGTGTTGTTTGTTAATTTTGTGTTCAAAATCGACCATGTTAAGTTCTGGATGTTCTTCAACATAAATCGTGAGATAATATGTCAACATGTAGCGTGTCCTAAAAAATTATGCACATTCTCACATTACTTTTCCGTTATTTAAAAGAGTCCCGTTCGTATTATATAGCAACTTGAGAACTGATCACTAACTCAGTTACAAGAGTTCAAGATGCTGAACCCGCCACCCGAGTTCGAGACCTAGGCTGCGCGGGTTATGCAAGGGTTTATCCGCATTAATTTGTGGAGAGGTCTCATCCTATCTAACAAGGGACAACTAAGCGAGAGACTCTCCAGCCCCCACCATATAGAAGATTTCATCTGTGGGCAAAGATGAATATCTCCTCGAAGGAAAAATATCCAGATGTTCAAAACAAAAATTGCACATGTAAATTCTTAGTCGTTTTCATGGAAGCAATATGCACATGTCATCTCAGAATAAGTGCCTATATATTTTTTGGGGGTAAATAGACGTTCGAAAACTCGAATCACAGGACCAAATGGCTGAAGATATATGTAGTACTACTGTGTATAGATGGACACGGCGTTTCGAGTCACGAGAGTGCAGATGCATCCATTGTGTAAAATATTCTTAAAAACTTTTCAAAATGTCAAAAAATTCAAAAAAGAAAAGATATACATCAGAGCGTCGCCCTCCCTTTCCTCTCCCGATACAGATCTAAGAGGCGATTTTGAGAGTCCACCGTCGGTCCACCTCTTCCGCCGGTGAGGCGTGGATTCCCTCCCCTCTGTCGGCTGCTCCGGCGGCGGGAGGGTGGGGGAAGCCCGTCTCACGGCGTGTATTCATGGTAGGGCTTAGCAGGTGTCCGGCCGGCGGCGCTTCGGAGGCGGAGGTGTTGTTGGTTCGTCTGTTGTCCGCGCAGATCCCCTCCGGCGGTGGCGTTCCCTGGGGCTTCACCGACCTGCGCGCGATTTTCCCTGCACCACGGCCAGATCCAGGTATGCGGTGGATCTGGATGCAGTTCAATAAGAGGATGATACAGAGGTTCTTCGCGGCGGCGCCGGCGTTCCCGGCAGCAGTCTCTTCGGAGGCGGTGCTCGGTGACTTCCCGTCTGCGGTGTGGTGGGCTCCGGCGATCCAATGTTTGGGGAGCTTCAGCAGCGGCGCGCCATCGTCAGCTTCGGCTCGTCGTCGTCGTCGGGATCCAGAGGGCTTCCTTGTAATTTTTCCTTTGTTTCTGGACCTTTCTGTAAGTTCGGAGAATTAATATATCATCCCTTTCGCACAAAAAAAAAAAGATATACATCAGGACATTTTGTGTTAGCACAAAAAGTTACAGCATCCGGATTTGTCTTTTTTGCACAGGTCATAGAATATATCTTTTCTTCACGAAACTTTGTGTGCTAACATAAAAGGTCTTGAAGTATATCCGAAATTTTAATTTTGAATTTTTTGACATTTTGAAAATTGTTTTTTAAGCACCCATGACCCCGATATGGATTTCCGTGTGTATAGCAGCTTTTGTATTTTTGACGCCTGTCAGCCTTTTCTCCACGTGACGTAGGGCTGGCATGGGCTAGTGCTACTTCGTGGAGGCGTGGAGCAGAGCATGGACGCCATTCTCAAGCTCAACACAGTCTGTGAGGTAGGCAGTCAGTCAGAGTGGCGCGACGTCCGATAATAAGTCCAGTAGAAGCCTTTTCTTTTCCTTTATTTTTTCTCGTATCTTGTCTGTTTCTTTCGACTGCCTTTTTCTTTGCATTTCATTTCACCTCCCTCCAGAACTTCCATGGGAAGCGAGCGGTGTGCCTGCGTGCAAGCAAGCCAGGGGAAGGAGACAGGAGAAGTAGATGCAGATGCGGCTTAAAAACAGTACCGCCAACTGCCCAAGGCCATGTTGATGTGTAGTAGTACGTGTGTAGTGGTTGGATTAGTTGCAACAATTCTACCGGTAGAGATAAGATGAGAAATGCGCGTATGGGTTTCCAGTGAGAGGGATTGGGCAACTGAAGGATTCTCAGAACCATTGCAAGGGATGAAGGGAAGATCCCTTGTAGCTGCATTGGTCTGTTCGGGAGTTGATGAGCAGTTGAAGCCATAGGGATTTTAAATGGGGACAATGGTCATGCTAGGTATTATCATGTGTACTGATCCTTTTGAGGGTTCAATCGGGTGCACATTGTGGGACGAGTTCAGGACTAGCTAATTCTCTTCCTAGCTTTCACTAACCTACATCACAAGAATTGAGGCGACGATGAATTGGACATTAACGGATTGAGGATTGGATGGGCTTGTTTCCAAACCCGTTAGGTTAGCTCTAACCACCATTTTTTCAGTTGATCACGGTGCCACCGCCCACCGGCCATATGTTTGGTAGTTGGCTGGTCGGGTTCGCGGGGCACTTCATTCTTGTATTTTTCTGTGGTATACTTCTCTATGTTAGTTTATTGGTTGTACCTCAATGTTACAGTATTCACCAAAAATAATATTTTACATCCTTTTTTACGTTATATATCCATCTGTTGGTTGGGCTATTGGTCTCTTCTTTAACAGCTAGAGCATCAGGATCGATGATATCAACGGTGGCAGACATAACTTACTTGGAAGAAGGTTAACAGGGATTAATGTCGAATTTGTTATAGTATACTAAGCTTTGTTAATGTCCCGCCATGGATATCGATGTCAAGTGGCTTGTTATACGTTGTATTTAAACCTTGTGATTCATCTTCGTGTGTAGAGATGGATGAAACCTTGCGACGGGAGGCACCTATTTGGGCCGGAGCTATCTCGGAACCGACGGGCGGAGACACGGGGATATCCATGACAGCGTCCGGGCGGAGAGGCAAGGGTGGATTTTTTGGGGGGGGGGGGGGGGGGGGGGGGGGGGGGATCGGCAGCGAGGAAGCGAAAAAAGTGGGTGTTCAAATGCCCTCCCGCCAAACTGCTCTCGTGTAAATGGTGAACCTGTAATTCAGGCACCAAGGATTTCACGGCCCATTTTGGCTCAGCTTAAAAAAAATTTGAAGGCCAGGTGGTTTAACGGTTTTTGGTAAACCGTAAAGTTGTGGTTATGGCTAGGCCGTTTTAAGTAATCCGTTAGAGATGCTCTTAGCAGTTTAACAAGCGGAGACTAGCACTGCTGCGCTATAGGTGCACCCTATACAAAAACCAATTAGGCGAGTAGCTGTGCACTCACCTTAATGATAACCAACCATCTAGGACCTAGGAGTAACAAAAACATAATAGTACTGCGTGTGAAAAGCGCCACGTGACCAGCTAGTCGTAACCGTTTTTTTTTTTTAACAAGAGGCAAAAGGCTTGCCCCATTTCATTTATTAAGAGAGAGCTGGGACAACATAGTCAAACAACAACACCAAATATAAGCATTACAAATGGATTACTCTCCCGGCATTAATTCTCCAACGAGTTACCCACAACTTCGCTTCAAGCTTGATCTTACAGAGAATGTTGATAGACGAGGCGTGCTTGTTGCGGAACACCCGAGCATTCCGCTCGTTCCAAATTTCCCAAGAGGTGAGGAGGACAAGGGAAGAGTTTGTTTTGCAAGATGATGGAGTTTGTTTTCCAAATTTCATCCTCCATTAAAAAAATCAAATTGCAAGATGATGGAGTTTGTTTTGTACTCCCGCTAGGTGTTGTTTGTTAATTTTGTGTTCAAAATCGACCATGTTAAGTTTTGGATGTTCTTCAACATAAATCGTGAGATAATATGTCAACATGTAGTGTGTCCTCAAAATTATGCACATTCTCACATTAATTTTCCGTTATTTAAAAGAGTGCCGTTCGTATTATATAGCAACTTGAGAACTGATCACTAACTCAGTTACAAGAGTTGAAGATGCTGAACCCACCACCCGAGTTCGAGACCTAGGTTGCGCGGGTTATGCAAGGGTTTATCCGCATTAATTTGTAGAGAGGTCTCATCCTATCTAACAAGGGACAACTAAGCGAGAGACTCTCTAGCCCCCACCATATAGAAGATTTCATCTGTGGGCAAAGATGAATATCTCCTCGAAGGAAAAATATCCAGATGTTCAAAACAAAAATTGCACATGTAAATTCTTAGTCGTTTTCATGGAAGCAATATGCACATGTCATCTCAGAATAAGTTCCTAAAATATTTTCCTGTATATTTTTTGGGGGTAAATAGACGTTTGAAAACTCGAATCACAGGACCAAATGGCTGAAGATATATGTAGTACTACTGTGTATAGATGGACACGGCGTTTCGAGTCACGAGAGTGCAGATCCATCCATTGTGTAAAATATTCTTAAAAACTTTTCAAAATGTCAAAAAAGAAAAGATATACATCAGAACATTTTGTGTTAGCACAAAAAGTTACAGCATCCGAATTTGTCTTTTTTGCACAGGTCACAGAATATATCTTTTCTTCACGAAACTTTGTGTGATAACATAAAAGGTCTTGAAGTATATCCGAAATTTTAATTTTGAATTTTTTGACATTTTGAAAATTGTTTTTTAAGCACCCTGACCCCGATATGGATTTAGGGGGGGGGGGGGGGGGGGGCTGAATAGATCGGCAGCGAGGAAGCGAAAAAAGTGGGTGTTCAAATGCCCTCCCGCCAAACTGCTCTCGTGTAAATGGTGAACCTGTAATTCAGGCACCAAGGATTTCACGGCCCATTTTGGCTCAGCTTAAAAAAAATTTGAAGGCCAGGTGGTTTAACGGTTTTTGGTAAACCGTAAAGTTGTGGTTATGGCTAGGCCGTTTTAAGTAATCCGTTAGAGATGCTCTTAGCAGTTTAACAAGCGGAGACTAGCACTGCTGCGCTATAGGTGCACCCTATACAAAACCAATTAGGCGAGTAGCTGTGCACTCACCTTAATGATAACCAACCATCTAGGACCTAGGAGTAACAAAAACATAATAGTACTGCGTGTGAAAAGCGCCACGTGACCAGCTAGTCGTAACCGTTTTTTTTTTTTAACAAGAGGCAAAAGGCTTGCCCATTTCATTTATTAAGAGAGAGCTGGGACAACATAGTCAAACAACAACACCAAATATAAGCATTACAAATGGATTACTCTCCCGGCATTAATTCTCCAACGAGTTACCCACAACTTCGCTTCAAGCTTGATCTTACAGAGATGTTGATAGACGAGGCGTGCTTGTTGCGGAACACCCGAGCATTCCGCTCGTTCCAAATTTCCCAAGAGGTGAGGAGGACAAGGGAAGAGTTTGTTTTGCAAGATGATGGAGTTTGTTTTCCAAATTTCATCCTCCATTAAAAAAATCAAATTGCAAGATGATGGAGTTTGTTTTGTACTCCCGCTAGGTGTTGTTTGTTAATTTTGTGTTCAAAATCGACCATGTTAAGTTTTGGATGTTCTTCAACATAAATCGTGAGATAATATGTCAACATGTAGTGTGTCCTCAAAAATTATGCACATTCTCACATTAATTTTCCGTTATTTAAAAGAGTGCCGTTCGTATTATTAGCAACTTGAGAACTGATCACTAACTCAGTTACGAGTGAAGATGCTGAACCCACCACCCGAGTTCGAGACCTAGGTTGCGCGGGTTATGCAAGGGTTTATCCGCATTAATTTGTAGAGAGGTCTCATCCTATCTAACAAGGGACAACTAAGCGAGAGACTCTTAGCCCCACCATATAGAAGATTTCATCTGTGGGCAAAGATGAATATCTCCTCGAAGGAAAAATATCCAGATGTTCAAAACAAAATTGCACATGTAAATTCTTAGTCGTTTTCATGGAAGCAATATGCACATGTCATCTCAGAATAAGTTCCTAAAATATTTTCCTGTATATTTTTTGGGGGTAAATAGACGTTTGAAAACTCGAATCACAGGACCAAATGGCTGAAGATATATGTAGTACTACTGTGTATAGATGGACACGGCGTTTCGAGTCACGAGAGTGCAGATCCATCCATTGTGTAAAATATTCTTAAAAACTTTTCAAAATGTCAAAAAAGAAAAGATATACATCAGAACATTTTGTGTTAGCACAAAAAGTTACAGCATCCGAATTTGTCTTTTTTGCACAGGTCACAGAATATATCTTTTCTTCACGAAACTTTGTGTGATAACATAAAAGGTCTTGAAGTATATCCGAAATTTTAATTTTGAATTTTTTGACATTTTGAAAATTGTTTTTTAAGCACCTGACCCCGATATGGATTTAGGGGGGGGGGGGGGGGGGGGGGGGGGCTGAATAGATCGGCAGCGAGGAAGCGAAAAAAAGTGGGTGTTCAAATGCCCTCCCGCCAAACTGCTCTCGTGTAAATGGTGAACCTGTAATTCAGGCACCAAGGATTTCACGGCCCATTTTGGCTCAGCTTAAAAAAATTTGAAGGCCAGGTGGTTTAACGGTTTTTGGTAAACCGTAAAGTTGTGGTTATGGCTAGGCCGTTTTAAGTAATCCGTTAGAGATGCTCTTAGCAGTTTAACAAGCGGAGACTAGCACTGCTGCGCTATAGGTGCACCCTATACAAAACCAATTAGGCGAGTAGCTGTGCACTCACCTTAATGATAACCAACCATCTAGGACCTAGGAGTAACAAAAACATAATAGTACTGCGTGTGAAAAGCGCCACGTGACCAGCTAGTCGTAACCGTTTTTTTTTTTTAACAAGAGGCAAAAGGCTTGCCCCATTTCATTTATTAAGAGAGAGCTGGGAAACATAGTCACAACAACACCAAATATAAGCATTACAAATGGATTACTCTCCCGGCATTAATTCTCCAACGAGTTACCCACAACTTCGCTTCAAGCTTGATCTTACAGAGAATGTTGATAGACGAGGCGTGCTTGTTGCGGAAACACCCGAGCATTCCGCTCGTTCCAAATTTCCCAAGAGGTGAGGAGGACAAGGGAAGAGTTTGTTTTGCAAGATGATGGAGTTTGTTTTCAAATTTCATCCTCCATTAAAAAAATCAAATTGCAAGATGATGGAGTTTGTTTTGTACCCGCTAGGTGTTGTTTGTTAATTTTGTGTTCAAAATCGACCATGTTAAGTTTTGGATGTTCTTCAACATAAATCGTGAGATAATATGTCAACATGTAGTGTGTCCTCAAAAATTATGCACATTTCACATTAATTTTCCGTTATTTAAAAGAGTGCCGTTTTATATAGCAACTTGAGAACTGATCACTAACTCAGTTACAAGAGTTGAAGATGCTGAACCCACCACCCGAGTTCGAGACCTAGGTTGCGCGGGTTATGCAAGGGTTTATCCGCATTAATTTGTAGAGAGGTCTCATCCTATCTAACAAGGGACAACTAAGCGAGAGACTCTCTAGCCCCCACCATATAGAAGATTTCATCTGTGGGCAAAGATGAATATCTCCTCGAAGGAAAAATATCCAGATGTTCAAAACAAAAATTGCACATGTAAATTCTTAGTCGTTTTCATGGAAGCAATATGCACATGTCATCTCAGAATAAGTTCCTAAAATATTTTCCTGTATATTTTTTGGGGGTAAATAGACGTTTGAAAACTCGAATCACAGGACCAAATGGTGAAGTATATGTGTACTACTGTGTATAGATGGACACGGCGTTTCGAGTCACGAGAGTGCAGATCCATCCATTGTGTAAAATATTCTTAAAAACTTTTCAAAATGTCAAAAAAGAAAAGATATACATCAGAACATTTTGTGTTAGCACAAAAAGTTACAGCATCCGAATTTGTCTTTTTTGCACAGGTCACAGAATATATCTTTTCTTCACGAAACTTTGTGTGCTAACATAAAAGGTCTTGAAGTATATCCGAAATTTTAATTTTGAATTTTTTGACATTTTGAAAATTGTTTTTTAAGCACCTGACCCCGATATGGATTTCCGTGTGTATAGCAGCTTTTGTATTTTTGACGCCTGTCAGCCTTTTCTCCACGTGACGTAGGACTGGCATGGGCTAGTGCTACTCCGTGGAGGCGTGGAGCAGAGCATGGACGTCATTCAAGCTCTACACAGTCTGTGAGGTAGGCAGGCAGTCAGAGTGGCGCGACGTCCGATAAGTCCAGTGGAAGCCTTTTCTTTTCCTTTATTTTTTTCTCGTATTTTGTCTGTTTCTTTCGACTGCCTTTTTCTTTGTATTCCATTTCACCTTCCTCGCAGAATAGATCGGCAGCGAGGAAGCGGAAAAAGTGGGTGTTCAAATGTCCTCCGCCAAACTGCTCGTGTGTAAATGGTGAACCTGTAATTCAGGCACCAAGGATTTCACGGCCCATCTTGGCTCCCCTTAAAAAAAATTGAAGGCCAGGTGGTTTAACGATTTTTGGTAAACCGTAAAGTTGTGGTTATGGCTAGGCCGTTTTAAGTAATCCCTTAGAGATGCTCTTAGCAGTTTAACAAGCGGAGACTAGCACTGCGCGCTATAGGTACACCTATACAAAACCAATTAGGCAGCTCGAGTAGCTGTGCACTCACCTTAATGATAACCAACCATCTAGGACCTAGGGAGTAACAAAAACATAATAGTACTGCGTGTGAAAAGCGCCACGTGACCAGCTAGTCGTAACTGTAACTGTTTTTTTTTTTTTTGAAACAAGAGGCAAAGGCTTGCCCCATTTCATTTATTAAGAGATAGTTGGGACAACATAGTCAAACAACAACACCAAATATAAGCATTACAAATGGATTACTCTCTCGGCATTAATTCTCCAAGGCGTTTTGCCCCCGCGAGTACCCACAACTTCGTTTTCAACTTGATCTTAGAGAGAATGTTGATAGACGAGGCGTGCTTGTTGTGGACCGAGCATTCCGCTCGTTCCAAATTTCCAAAGAGGTGAGGAGGACAAGGGAAGTCATTGCTTTGCGGTTTATCCGCTCGTAACTGTTCCAAGATCAACCCGGCTAGCTGCTCCTCAAAAAGAAAAGAAAAACAGATCGTCACTCGTCAGCATCATGCGAGTACATGACGACGATCCGTTGCATCATCGCAATCGCAAGGGCAGGACATGGACATGGCCATTCGGAGCACCGCGTGCGCCTACTCGTCTCGTCTGGTGTGCTCCGAGCTCCTCCTCCTCTTTGCCTTTTTTGCTCGCACCACGAGGAAAAGTTCTCACTCTCTCACCACCTTTCTCTTCACAGCGCTCGTCTCAACTTTACGATTTCATTTGGTGCTGCCATCGATGGTCCTGTCTCCTCAACCATTTTTCCTTTTTGAGGGTTTTTCTTTTTGAGGGAATGTTTCTGTAAAATAAAAACGACAGGTGACCGTCGATGGGCCCTAACCCGTTTGGTGACCGTAAATAGCGTATTCCTAAGGGGCATGTGGTATAGAAGGCGTGCCTTCTCTTAGCCATCCACATCATCTAGAGAATGTAAAATTATAAGTTGTACAATGCATTATCTCTTGTTGCCATCCTTAGCAATTAATGAGATTAATTATATTTTAGTAGGAAATTGTATTTCTAAGAAAAGACAAATGATATAATGGTGAAATTAGCATTTTCTTATTTTGTAAGAGATCATCTCTTAGCTAAGGGAAGGCAGACTCCCCTTTTCTCATTTCTCTCCTCCAACTAGACAAATATCCTATGTGTCAACACTAAAAGAAGGCTGACGTCACCCCATTATACATGCACTAAATACCTTGATCAAGGCGGCATTGGACAAGTACAAGCAGCATTTTACTCATTGCAGACAGACCCAAATGACATGGGAGGCAACACCAAAGACAGGTCAAGAGTCAAAACTCAGTCAAACCTGCCAAAAATGCACGGTTCCCGCCACATTTATAATTAAAAATAAAAGAAACACGACAAACAATGTTGCCAGTGCCAAGTTCCCAACATTAGACATGAATGAACAGGTAACCTGCACTGCACCTGAATCGTCCGTACGAGACCGTCTCGCTTTCGCTAAACAAAGCAGGATTAACTAAAGATCAAAGCACTGAAGTCACGGAAAAGTGTATCATTGGGTTCGAGACCAGGGGAATAAAATCTGCTTCCATGAAACTCTGAGCTCTGAAACTTTTAACAAACCAGGACTTTGAAACAGGCAACCTATGTCAATATGGTATGCATGCTGGCTGGAGGGGTCATGTGGTGGAGCGGAGTGGTTTCTTGCACGTCGATAATGACGAGTCTCGACGGATGATGCATGTTGATGGACGTGCGAGAGCGGTGGCGCTGTCTGGTGTCATGGTGGCGTCGACAACATGCCTATTAAGGTCAATGCGTTGATCCCTATTCTGAAGATGGGTTTACGGGAGACGGCGGCGACGATTTCCGTAGCGTGAGCATACGGTGCGCGCCTAGGGTCTTCAACACCGGTGCTCCAGTTTTACATGATGTGCGTAGTGTGAGATCATGGCACACGACAGACCCCGTCATCAACTTGTAGGTGTACAACACATGTCACCAACAAGGTGCCTTCAACTTGATCGGTGTATTTTGCTTGTAATGCTTTGTTGAATAATATAATAAAATAGGTTGTATGTATCATTTTTGATGCAAAGACCGCCGAGGATTTCATCCTCCATTAAAAAAATTCAAATTGCAAGATGATGGAGTTTGTTTTGTACTCCCGCTAGGTGTTGTTTGTTAATTTTGTGTTCAAAATCGACCATGTTAAGTTTTGGATGTTCTTCAACATAATATGTCAACATGTAGCGTGTCCTAAAAATTATGCACATTCTCACATTACTTTTCCGTTATTTAAAGAGTCCCGTTCGTATTATATAGCAACTTGAGAACTGATCACTAACTCAGTTACAAGAGTTCAAGATGCTGAACCCGCCACCCGAGTTCGAGACCTAGGCTGCGCGGGTTATGCAAGGGTTTATCCGCATTAATTTGTGGAGAGGTCTCATCCTATCTAACAAGGGAAACTAAGCGAGAGACTCTCCAGCCCCCACCATATAGAAGATTTCATCTGCGGGCAAAGATGAATATCTCCTCGAAGGAAAAATATCGAGATGTTCAAAACAAAAATTGCACATGTAAATTCTTAGTCGTTTTCATGGAAGCAATATGCACATGTCATCTCAGAATAAGTGCCTAAAATATTTTCCTGTATATTTTTTGGGGGTAAATAGACGTTCGAAAACTCGAATCACATGACCAAATGGTTGAAGATATATGTAGTACTACTGTGTATAGATGGACACGGCGTTTCGAGTCACGAGAGTGCAGATGCATCCATTGTGTAAAATATTCTTAAAAACTTTTCAAAATGTCAAAAAAATTCAAAAAAAAAGATATACATCAAGACATTTTGTGTTAGCATAAAACAACAACGTCCGGATTTGTCTTTTTTGCACAGGTCACTGAATATATCTTTTCTTCACGAAACTTTGTGTGCTAACATAAAAGGTCTTGAAGTATATCTGAAATTTTAATTTTGAATTTTTTGATATTTTGAAAATTGTTTTTTAAGCACCATGACCCGATATGGATTTCCGTGTGTGTATAGCAGATTTTGTATTTTTGACCTATCAGCCTTTTCTCCACGTGACGTAGGACTGGCATGGGCCTAGTGCTACTTCGTGGAGGCGTGGAGCAGAGCATGGACGCCATTCAAGCTCAACACGTCTGTGAGGTAGGCCGTCAGTCAGAGTGGCGTGACGTCCGATAATAAGTCCAGTGGAAGCCTTTTCTTTTCCTTTATTTTTTTTTTTTTTTGAAGGAAGGATCCAATTCATATAAAAGGAGGTCACCACTTTACAGACAGGTCCCCAAAGAAAACAGAAATTACAAGGAAACCCCTGAAAAATGCAGAAAGCACCCTAAGCCACCGTGAAGAAACTCGATTGGATCCTCAGCGCTCCCAAGCTCTTAGCCGCCGACGACGACGCCGTACACCGTCCGCTGGGAAGAAGGCACACCCACACGTTGTAGAAGGCCGCAAAATCCATCCGCCGCAAAGCATCGGAATCTGACCTCGATGAACGACCACGGCCGCAGCGCCATCTCCCCACCTCCGCCCAACTTCCAGCCGCGACGCCGGCGACCAAGACCACCAGCACCAACACCACACCACCTCCAGAGCCCACTCCCCTCACCACCATGGCAGGCCAGAGCAGAAACACCAGAGGAGAACAGCAGCACCACTGCAACAAAAACGGAAGCCCAACCACCCCAGCTTCTCCCCTCGCCGCCACGGCCGGCCGGAGAAACAAGGAAGGAGGAGAGCGCCCGACGAAGCTTCACGACCTCCCCGGCACCGAGGCCGGAACGGAGAAAGGAGGGGAAGCACCACGCCCACCACACCGACGCCACCATCTCCATCTTCGACAGCGCCGACCGGGCACGCACACCTAACACCTACGCCTAACTATACACGCACGGCAGCCTCCGGAGCTCCCCCTACCTCACAGCGCCAAAACGGCGGCCGGAGGCAGAGGGGAGCGGCGGATTCGCCGGCGGGAGCAAGCACGCGCGGTCGCCTCCTTTTCCGCCTCTCTCAACTGTAGCAGAGTGGATTAATCAGCACCGCTTTTCCTTTATTTTTTCTCGTATCTTGTCTGTTTCTTTCGACTGCCTTTTTCTTTGCATTTCATTTCACCTCCCTCCAGAACTTCCATGGGAAGCGAGCGGTGTGCCTGCGTGCAAGCAAGCCAGGGGAAGGAGACAGGAGAAGTAGATGCAGATGCGGCTTAAAAACAGTACCGCCAACTGCCAAGGCCATGTTGATGTTGTAGTAGTACGTGTGTAGTGGTTGGATTAGTTGCAACAATTCTACCGGTAGAGAGAGATGAGAAATGCGTGTATGGGTTTCCAGTGAGAGGGATTGGGCAACTGAAGGATTCTCAGAACCATTGCAAGGGAAGATCCGTTGTGGCTCCTTTGGTCTTTTCGGGAGTTGATGAGCAGTTGAAGCCATAGGGATTTTAAATGGGGACAATCCGACAATGGTCATGCTAAGTATTATCAAGTGTACTGATCCTTTTGGGGGTTCAATCGAGTGCACATTGTGGGGCGAGTTCAGGACTAGCTAATTCTCTCCCTAGCTTTCACTAACCTATACTCACAAGAATTGAGGCGACGATGAATTGGAAATTAATTGATAGCCGGATTGAGGTTAGGTACAGATTGGATGGGCATGTTTCCAAACCCGTTTAGGTTAGCTCTAAGCAGCATTATCGTAGTTGATCACGGTGCCACGGCCATATGTTTGGCAGTTGGCTGGTGGTTGGGTTCGGGGGCACTTCATTCTTGTATTTTTCTGTGGTATACTTCTCTATGTTAGTTTATTGGTTGTGCCTCAATGTTACAGTATTCACCAAAAATAATATTTTACATCTTTTTTAGGTTATATATTCATCTGTTGGTTGGGCTCTCTTTTTTTTTACGAAACACAGTACAACGCAGGTGCTCATGCTGTCGACGGGAACGTCGTCTCCCACTGAAGAATATTCCGCCTTAATGAGAAACACCAGCGTTAAACTTGGGGTTTGAACTCTGGTGAGCTGGAAGTACAACCACCCTCCTAACCATCTTGCCACAGGCAAGTTCTGTTGGTTGGGCTCTTGGTCTCTTCTTTAACAGCTAGAGCATCAGGATCGATGATATCAACGGTGGCGGACATAACTTACTTAATTGGAAGAAGGTTAACAGGGATTAATGTCGAATTTGTTGTAGTATTCTAAGCTTTGTTAATGTCCCGCCATGGATATCGATGTGAAGCGGCTTGTTACGTTGTATTTAAACCTTGTGATTCATCTTCGCGTGTAGAGATGGATGAAACCTTGCGACGGGAGGCACCTATTTGGGCCGGAGCGATCTCGGAACCGACGGGCGGAGGCACGGGGATATCCATGACAGCGTCCGGGCGGATAGGCGAGGGTGGTGGATTTTTGGGGGGGCGGGGGGGAGGGGGGGGAGAGGGGGTTGGAGGGGAATAGATCGGCAGAGAGGAAGTGGAAAATTCGGGCGTTAAAATGTCTCTCCGCCAAACTGCTCGGTGTATACAGTGAACCTGTAATTCGGGCGTCAAAGATTTTCACGGCCCATTTTGGCCCCTTACAAAAAATTGAAGGTCGGGTGGCTTTTTGTGGTTATTATACTAGCTAGGCTGTTTTAAGTACTGTAATCTGTTAGAGATGCTCTTAGCAGTATAGCAAGCGGAGACAAGCACTGTTACGCTATAGGTGCACCTATACAAAACCAATTTGGCAGCTCGAGTAGCTGTGCACTCACCTTAATGATAACCAACCATCTAACAAGTGCGTGCGAAAAGCGCCACGTGACCAGCTAGTCGTAACTGTTGCAAGATCTACCCAGCTAGCTGCTCCTCCAAAAGAAAAGAAAAACAGATCGTCAGCATCATGTGAGTACATGACGACGGGACGGCGACGATCCGTTGCATCATCGCAATCGCAAGGGCAGGACATGCCCATTCAGAGCACCCTACTCGTCTCGTCTGGTGGGCTCCGAGCTCCTCCTCCTCTTTTGCCTTTTGCTCGCGCCACGAGAAAGGTTCTCACCACCTTTCTCTTCATAGCGCTCGTCTCAACTTTAGGATTTTCATTTGGTGCTGCCATCGATGGTCCTGTCTCCTCGACCATTTTTCCTTTTTGAGAGAATGTTTTTGTAAAATAAAAGTGCGCCACTCACAGGGTTCACAACGTGCCACGTCATCAAATACAACGTTCCACCCTCACCTGTGACCGTCGTTTCGTGACCGTAAGGGCACCTCCAACGGGCTGGCGCAAACGGACACCGAAATTGGTCCGGTTTGATCCGTTTGGGTGGACGCGGACTCATTTTGGGCCTTTGTCCATTTAGGATGTGACATGGGGATAAAACCGGGTACCCTAAGACCCACAGAAGATCCGAGTGAAACGCAAATTCAGGTGTCTGGCCGCCTCCAGCTGTCGGCTAGGCCAAGCCGCCTGCCTCGAGCGCAGGGATTCCGCCTAGCCAGTCGAAGCGCAGCCGAGCGGCGCGGGCAAGAGGAACTGCAGACCCGTCGTCAGCACTGTTCCCAGACAAACAGATAACGACAAGCATCGCCGCCCTTATGCGACCAAGGTCAACGGTGGCAGCCGGATTCGGTTGCTCGCCAGCCGGACGACCGGCTGCCGCGCTCCCACGACGAGCGGAAGACAAGGACCCGTGCTGGGCGGGTGCCAGGGCCGCGCCCGGTATGCCCTCCACGTCGCCTAGGCATGGGCTAAAGCGGAGCATGGCCTGACGTCTCCCACAGTGCTAAGCAGCCCCGACTGGCGGGAGGCACGGAGCGCTGCCTCGCGCCCGACAAGCTCCCAGGCGCCTAACCGGTCGGAGGGGTCCGGCACCGCAGCCGGTCAGCCCTCCACGACGACAGGCCTACCCCGACATCTCCTACGCGGCTATGGAGCTCGACTGTGCGAAGCGTAGCACACTGTGCCGCGGACATGCAGCGTCAGAAGAAACCCCTCTGTAGCCGACGCTGCCAGCCGGCCCCGCCTGTAAGCCGGACAGCCAAGCCTATATAAGGCTGTCCGGTGCCAAGTAGAAGGGGTCGGTCGCCTCATTCTTCTTCTTCCCCACACCCGAACCATGGAACACTCGAACAGCTCAAGGAGCATCTGTACTGTGCCACCATTGATAGAGAGATCGAGCAGGAGTAGGAGTGTTACCTCCTCCGGGAGGGCTCCGAACCTGGGTACTTCCCGTGTCCGCGCTCCGGCGCAATCCTGCGGGTGCCGCTGTTGCAGAACGCTGCCCCCATCCCGATCTTAGCCACCCGTGGCATATGCCGTGTTCCACACCACGTCATTTGGCGCCCACCGTGGGGCAGATGGCAGCAGCCGGAGTCACATTCCGCCAGGGATCCCGCAGCCGTCTCGGCGAGCGAGTGCGCCTCCGGCCTCGTCTCGACGTTCGGCTCCATCGACTTCGTCAACGACAACGTGAACTGCTTCGCCGGCTCCGCCTTCCCCGAGGATGGCACTGTCTGCACTTCGGCGAGCACCGCGTCTACATCGCCCTCGCGCCCGCCTACCCCGCCAACATCCAGCGCTGCGTCGACCGTTTCCCGAGGAGACGGCCGGCTGCGCGAGAGCAGCACCGAGACCCGCGTTTACGCGGAAGTCATGGTGTCCGACGTCGCGAGCACCCAGCAACACGCCCCCGTCAACTCCGTCCAGGCTATGCTCCAGGGCCTGGCCACGCCCATCGCCGCCGACGCGGATCCCGCGCAGGCCGCCATCATCCTCGAGCAATCCCGCCAGCGCCTCCTCAGCAGCGCGCACGGCGTCGCAGCCACGCATCGCCGCATGGAAGCGCAGGTCCGCGAGTACAACTTCGCCCACGGCTTCACCCCCATCGCCGTCCAGCCCAACCCGCGGGAAACGTCTGGCGCAACCTCGCCAACGAGATGGCGGGAGGACCGGCTCCCGACGCCGAGCCGGCTGGACCAGCCGGACCACAGCCTACTCGTCGACCCGTCTACAGCTCCGCCGCGAAGAACATGAAGGAAGCAGCGCTGCCGCCGCAGAACTGCCCAACCTGGGGGGAACGAGCTACGCGCGCAGCAGCAACAACGCGTCCAGGACCTCCTCGACACCGCCGACCACCAGTTTTGCCAGAACCAAGCCGCGTCCGCGATGAATTCGCCGTCCCTCCCCACCACCCCGCCTGGAGCCCCTCCACCCGGCGCAACTCGAGGTGACCGCCAGGCGTCATCACCACAAGCACCCCAGCGGGTGGAAAACCGCGCGCGCAACATCAACTCCAGACCAAGCCGCTTCAACGCGCCGGCTGCCGGTGGCGGCCAGAACTACAACAACGCGCCGGCTGCGGCGAAGGCCAGTACAACTACCCCGACCCGCCGGCTGCCCGCAGGGGAAGTGTCCACGACCGGCTGGAAGATCTAGGCCCGACGTTCGGCCCCGACGCCCGCGACCGCCTCGACGCCCTTGAGAGATCCCGCCGGCTCGAAGAAGAGGAGGGCGAGGTCCACCGGTGCTTCGGACCTCGCATCGCAAGAGAGACTTTCCCGCGGAACTTCTCCCTCGCGCGCGACACACCCAAGTACAACGGAAGCACGAAGCCAGAGGACTGGCTATCCGACTACGGCACCGCCATCTCCATCGCAGGCGGCAACAAACGCGTAGCGGTGCGCTACGTGTCACTCATGCTGAAGGACTCAGCTCGCACATGGCTCAACAGCCTGCCGGATGGATCGATCAACTCCTGGCTGGACTTCCAGCAGGTCTTCGTCAGGAACTTCTCCAGCACCTACAAGCGCCCAGCTCGCCCTCGCCAGCTAGCCGGCTGCACCCAGAGCAAGACCGAGTCCGACCGCGACTACCTGACGAAATGGTCAACCCTGCGCAACACCTGCGAGGGAGTCCACGACATCCAGGCAGTCGGCTTCTTCATCAACGGCTGCCGGGAGGGCACGATGCTCAAGCACGCCCTGCTCCTAGACGAGCCAAAGTCCATGGTGGAGCTCATGACCATAGCAGACAAGTACGCCACGGCCGACTCCGCCATGAGGATCCCAGCAACGACAACCGAGGCAACCGCGACATCCGGGACAATGGAGGCAACCGCGACAACCGCGACCGCCGCGACGATCGAGATCGAGACAGCCGGAAGAGAAGCGGCGCGCCAGACGGGCGGTACGAGAACCGTGCCGTCAACGCAACCGAAGCCGGCCAACCGGCTGGCGACGACGGTGGGAACCGGAATCCCCGCCAGTGGAACAAGCCAGAAGGGCGATACGAGGACCGCCAGTGGGCGAAGCCAGCATACCTGTTCGAGGACATGATGAACGGCCCATGCCGATACCACAGCGTGACCGGGAAGCCGGCCAGCCACACGACGGCGCGCTGCAGCTGGACTCTCCGTCTGCAGCGCGGAGAGGGTCCGCCGCCTCCAGCACCCGGCCCACCCCCCCCAAGGCGGCATCAACATAGGCAACAACCAGCGCAATGAGCGCCCAAGACTGCCGGCTGCCGCAGCCGGCACATCTCGCGACGTGTACCCCAACAAGGACGCCGCGTACGTCATCTCCATCATCGAGCGCAACGACAAGCGCAGCCAGCGGCTGCGCGTCGCAGAGGTGAACGCAGTCGTCCCCGCCGTCCAGCAGCTGATGGACTGGGCAAACCAGCCCATCTCCTTCGGACCCGGCGACCACCCGGACATCATGCCAAATCCCGGGGGCTACAGCATGCTCCTGGACCCCACCTTCGTCACCGCAAGAGTTCGCCGTCACCTTCTCCCGAGTGCTCATCGACGGAGGAAGCAGCATCAACATCCTGTACAAGGACACCGCCGACAAGCTGGGGATAACCGAGGCCCGGATGAACCGCACGGACGATCTTCCACGGCATCGTGCCGGCAGCTGCAGTCCTGCACCAATCGGCACCGTCCGGCTGGACGTCGTCTTCGGAGACAAGAAAAATTTCGCCGTGAAAGCATCTGTTTCGAGGTGGTGAACCACCGCAGCCCCTACCACGCCATCCTGGGCCGCCCGGCTCTCGCTCAATTCATGGCCGTACCCCACTACGGCTACCTGAAGATGAAGCTGCCGGGCCCGAGCGGCATCATCACCGTAGCCGGCGACTTCAAGCGCTCCATGGCATGCGGCCGGCTCGAAGCTCGCCGAGTCGCTGGTAGCGGCTGAAGAGTTCAAGGAGATCAGGCGCGCCGTAGCGGCGGCGAGCACCCGGCAGTACCGGATGCAAAGAAGCAGTCGGGCGAGACAGTTTCAAGCCAAGAAAGACAGCAAGCAGGTTCCGCTTGACGCAAGCAAGCCGGACGGGAAGTTCCTCACCATCGGCAACACCCTCAGCGACAAATAGGAAGGCGAGCTCATCGAATTCCTCCGTGAGAATCGGGACATCTTCGCATGGTCTCCAAAAGACATGGGTGTACCGACGGAGTTCGCTGAGCACTCTTTACACGTCAAGCCGGATGCTAGACCGGTGAAGCAACCTCTCCGCCGCTTCGAGAGGAGAAGAGAAGAGCAATAGGAGAAGAAATCGCCCGGCTACTCGACGCGGGCTTCATCATGGAAGTGTACCACCCGGACTGGCTCGCCAACCCAGTCCTGGTGATGAAGAAAAACAACACCTGGCGCATGTGCATCGACTACACCAGCCTCAACAAAGTGTGCCCCAAGGATCCCTTCGCCTTGCCACGCATCGACCAAGTCATAGACTCCACCGCCGGCTGCGACTACCTGTCCTTCCTGGACGCGTATTCCGGCTACAACCAGATCAAGCTCCACCCGGATGACCACCTGAAGACCGCATTCATCACGCCCTTCGGAGCATTCTGCTACACGGTCATGTCGTTTGGCCTGAAAAACGCCGGCGCCACTTACCAGAGGTGCATGCAGAAGTGTCTGGGCGACCAGATCGGGCGCAACGCCCACGCCTACGTCGACGACATCGTCATCAAGACCAAAGAGCGCCGCACCCTCATCGACGACCTGAGAGAAACCTTCGCCAACTGCGCCGGTTCCAGATGAAGCTGAACCCAACCAAGTGCGTCTTCGGAGTACCGGCTGGCCAGCTACTCGGTTTCCTCGTCTCCGCGCGAGGGATCGAGGCCAACCCAGACAAGATCGCCGCCATCGAGGGCATGGAGCGGCCAACCGGCCTAAAAGACATCCAGAAGTTCGCCGGCTGCCTGGCCTCGCTGAGCCGGTTCGTCAGCCGGCTGGGCGAAAGGCCCTGCCCCTGTACCACCTGTTGAAGAAAACCGGCAAGTTCGTCTGGACGGACGAAGCAGACGGCCTTCGCCGAGCTCAAAAGGGCACTGTCCGAGGCACCGGTCCTGGCGCCGCCTGCTCCAAAGGAGCCCATGCTCATGTACATCGCCGCCACCAACCGGTGCGTCAGCATCGTCCTAGTGGTGGAGCGCCAAGAGGAAGGCAAGGAGCACCCGGTCCAGCGGCCGGTCTACTACGTGAGCGAGGTCCTCTCGCAGTCGAAGCAGAACTACCCCCACTACCAGAAGCTCGTGTACGGCGTGCACATGGGGAGAAGAAGCTGCGCCACTACTTCCAAGAGCACGTCATCACCGTGGTGAGCACGGCTCCACTCGGAGACATCATCGGCAACAAAGACGCAACCGGCCGAGTCGCCAAGTGGGCAGTCGACCTGGCCCCGCACACGGTCCTGTACCAGCCAAGAGTATCCATCAAGTCCCAGCTCGCCGATTTCATCGTCGACTGGGCGGAAACACAGTACCTGCCGCCTGTGCCCGACTCCGCGCACTGGCGGATGCACTTCGACGGCTCCAAGATGTACGAAGGCCTGGGAGCCGGAATCGTCACCTCACCGCGCCCAAGGGCAACCGGCTGGAGTACGCCGTGCAGCTCCACTTCAAAGCCTCCAACAACGTCGCCGAGTACGAGGCCCTCGTCCACGGCCTCAAGATCGCCAAGGCAATGAGCATCCAGCGCATCCTGTGCTTCGGCGATTCGGACCTAGTGATCCAGCAAACTTCAGGAAATTGGGACGCCAAGGACGCCAACATGGCCTCCTACCGGTTCTTCGTGCAGCAGCTCTGCGCATGTTTCGAGGGGTGCGAATTCCACCACGTGCCCAGAGCCAACAACGAGACGGCTGACATGCTAGCCAAGCTGGCAGCACCCGGCGAGCCATTCCACCCGGCGTCTCCCTCGAGCACGTCTACAAGCCATCCATCACACCGTCACCCGACTCGGAATCCATCGTCATCCCGGGGGCTGAGCCCGCCAGCCGGACAAGCAAACCCGGGGGCTGCAGCCCACCAGCCGGACAAGCAAACTCGGGGGCTGTCCCCCACCACGTCGTCTGGACCCACCCGGCTACGAGGCGCCAGCCGCACCCGTCCCGAGCTCATCGACAAGACCAGCGCAACACCCGGGGGCTGCGCAGCCGGATCCAAAAGCCGCCCAGCTGGCGCTAGCCGGCGTCTTCACCATCCACGAAGTTCCCTCATGGGCGCAACCATTCCTCGACTTCCTCGCACACGGCACACTCCCAGAGGAGGAGGTGCAAGCACGACAAGTTCTGCGACGCTCCAAGGCGTACACCATCATCAACAGCGAGCTCTACAAGCGCAGCGCGACAGGCGTTTTTCAGCGGTGCGTCGACCGGCAGAGGGGCGCCGCCTGCTGGAGGACATCCACAAGGGCGAATGCGGGCACCACGCCGCGTCCAGGTCAATCGCAGCGAAAGCTTTGCGCTACGGCTTCTACTGGCCGTCTGCTCTAGCTGACGCCGAGCAGATGGTCCGCGCTGCACCGGCTGCCAGCGCTTCAGCAAGCAGAAACACACGCCGGCTGCAGCTCTGCAAACCATCCCCATCACCTGGCCATTCGCCGTCTGGGGGCTCGACATGGTCGGTCCCTTCAAGACGGCGCGAAGCGGCATGACTCACCTCCTCGTAGCGGTGGACAAGTTCACCAAGTGGATCGAGGCCAAGCCAGTCAAGAAGTGGGACGGCCAGACGGTCATCACCTTTTCCAAGACATCATCTACCGCTACGGCTACCCGCACAGCATCATCACCGACAACGGCACGAACTTCGCCAAGGGCGTCTTCAAGCTTCTGCCGCGAGAAGCGAATCCGGCTGGACCTCGCCTCGGTGTCTCATCCCCAGTCAAACGGCCAAGTGGAGAAAGCAAACGGCCTAGTCCTAGCCGGAATCCGGCCCCGGCTGGTCGACCCACTCGAGCGAGCACCCGGATGCTGGATCGAAGAGCTCCCGCATGTACTCTGGAGCCTCAGGACCACCCCAACCACTCGACGAACTACACGCCTTTCTTCCTCGTCTACGGCGCGGAAGCAGTCCTGCCGGCTGACATCGAGTTCGACTCCCCTCGAGCCATCCTCTACACCGAGAAAGAAGCCAAGCGAGCAAACGAAGACGGCGTGGACCTCCTCGAGGAGGCGCGAGAACTGGCCTTGTCCAGATCGGCCATATACCAGCAGAATCTGCGCCGGTACCACAGCCGGAAAGTGCACCCGGTCACGTTCCGCGAAGGAGACCTGGTGCTCCGATGGATCCAAGACACCAAGGGACTCCACAAGCTGTCCTCCCCTTGGGAGGGCCCGTTCATCATCAGCAGAGCGCTGCGCAACAACGCGTACTATCTCACAGACGTACGCGAGGAGAAAAAGAACAAGCCGTTTACCCCTTACGAGGAGGGGGAACGCCCGTGGAACGCCAGCCTCCTCAGGCCGTTCTACTCCTAGAAGAAGTGTAACACCCTGTTGTTTCTTTTGAGTAAAAGTTAGCACTCCCGAGCGCACACTCGGGGGCTGCCGTTGTATCAGTGTTGTTTCTTTATCCTTCGCTGTGGCTAGCCGACTACCGATTCTCGCTTACGCTAGCTTAGTAACGTGCTCGACCCCGACGCCTACTCTCGCATCCGGCTGCAGACCGCAACCCGGCTGACACGTTGGGCAGAAACCGGCTAGGGCACACGCGAAAAACTCGTAAGAAAGAAAAAGTCTCCGGCTCGCGACAGAAAAACCGCGCTCTCGTTCGCCTGCGTTCAGCCTCTCAAAGATCTCAGTACCGTGCGCCCAGCCAGCCGGCCCTCTCTTCGGATCCGGCTGCAGAGTTCAGCCGGCAAGAGCAGGGGTCGCAGAGCCGAGACACGGGAAGGGGCACGGGCGGCAAAACAAGGGCGAGCCGGCCCCTAATCGAATAAAAACCGAAGCTAAAAATGCCAACCTTTTCGATTTTGAGGACTAACGATCTAACGAAGGTTCTAAGTGTCGATTTTTGTCGGCCTCACAAGCTATCGAAGATTCCTAGTCCAGATTCGACTCAACTGGCTACGCCAGTCGGGCCGAATCTCGGGGGCTAGTGCGCGAAAACCCGGCTGTCACGACCAGCCGGGCAAGCTATCGAAGATTCCTAGTCCAGATTCGACTCAACTGGCTACGCCAGTCGGGCCGAATCTCGGGGGCTAGTGCGCGAAAACCCGGCTGTCACGACCAGCCGGGCAAGCTATCGAAGATTCCTAGTCCAGATTCGACTCAACTGGCTACGCCAGTCGGGCCGAATCTCGGGGGCTAGTGCGCGAAAACCCGGTTGTCGACGACCAGCCGGGCAAGCTATCGAAGATTCCTAGTCCAGATTCGACTCAACTGGCTACGCCAGTCGGGCCGAATCTCGGGGGCT